>BMAO01022522.1:0-241433 GCA_019973975.1 Trichonephila clavata
TTTCTGAAGTGGAGGGGGCCTCCCACTCTTCATTGGTATGTTGATGGTAGATCCGGTCTGTCTCTAGTCCTCAAAAGCGACAAAGGCTCCTAGGCTCCACTCTCATGTCTTGTCAGTGATTACGTAAAGTACTTTCAGCTCTAGGAGATTTTCGTTACTTGTGCCAAGTGTCAAATTCACCCGGCTTTTGTTGAGCATACCTTGAGTTGTGTGAAACTCTCTAAGAAAGATATTTATATGGATCCCCTTCTTAAGCTCGACTTCCTGAAGGTCAGTGGTCTTATGAATCTTTTGTCTGACTTGTCTCCTAAGAATTAGCAACAGCAAAAAAAATGTTTCTATTATTTAACTTTACATGCTTCTCTTTTAATGGTTTCTTTGTGTTAATACATAATACTAAAAGTACTAGAAAATTTTTAAGAATAATTATTAAAAATTCAAAAAAATAATATTTTATTTTTCATGAAAACAATATTATAAATAATTTAATCACTTTAGTTAATGGAAATTCACAACTCTCAAATTAGCAAACTAAACAGGATGGCATTGTTCGTTTTGCACTGGCCTTGTACGTCCAAGGTTGTGGGTTCGATTCCGGCCCAAGTCGGGGATTTTCATGATGCAGAAATTCGACAGCGTCCATGTAGGATAATTACACGGTTCGTAAAAAATCCCAAGATTTCTTGTTTGGCGTGGGTGCTCTCGGCAAAATTGAATTCCAAGAACAGCTTCGCATCATCAGATCTCAGGTGCCTGCTTCTGGAGAAGAAACTGGGTGTCAAAGTTACTTGCGGCAATCGGTATACCACCTTTTAGTGCCGCAATAAAAAGTGATACCAGCTCCTGGTTAAAGTACTAGGTCTGCAATGGTAAATACTAATCCGCAGCCCCATTTGGAAAAAAATAGCAAACTAAAAAAACTTATTTTTTTGCGTTAAATGATAATGACTTGTTTTCTAAATCATTCTTATTCTTTTGAATTATTTTAGATTAGCAAGGAACAAAAATTCTTGAATTGTGATGAACATGATAAAAAGTTTCATCGACCTCTGCAACGCAAAAAAGTTTAAATTAACAGGATTAAAAAGGAACATTTGAAAAAAAGAAAATACACAAAGAAGTCTTTTCTTAAATAATCATATTTTTATGATAATGTAGCGTTTTAGCATTTTCAAAAGAATACAACGTTATACTTTTCAGAAATTTCTAATAAAATGTAATTTTTCTTTTTAATCTTTATTGATATTTTTACGTATTTTCTAAGAAACTATTATGCATTTTATACTTCTATCATATTTGAATATCAGATTTATTTTAAAAATCAGACTTGATCGCTTCAGACAACTAAGTTTAAAACTAACAAAACATTAAATAGAACCATTGAAATGCATACTCGAAAATAACATATCAGAATAAATTTTTCTACCGAATATAAAATATGTGTAGGAAGTTCTCGATGGAAATTATGAACTTTTCTCCCTTCCGGTTCCTCACAAAAAAAACTCTATACAGTCAGAAGTTTCTAACAAAGAAACTGTGAAGAAGTTTGTTTCATTCTTATTGCTTATCTCAATAGAATCTCAACACACAAAAGAAGTTGTTTTTTAAAGATGTTTTATTTAGTTTTGGATTGAAAGAATGGAATACAGAAAAGAGAACAATGGTGAAAAAATAAGATTCACCCTATAAAAGTTTTAGTTTGAATTGAGTTCAAAGCGTGTGGACGCGAAGAAGAATATGTAAATTAAAAACTTCGTTCATTTGAATAAATCCTCTAAAACTCTATGTATAATATTCAATCGCAGGAATGCAAATGTACAGCTTTGCCTTTATTACGTCCCATCTTACATTGATAGTTAGATCAAAATAATGCAGAAAACTAGTTAAACATAATAATAACATTCTTTAGGTTTTTCTATTGGAATTTTGGTTTGATTTTAACCCTTCTTAACTGGTTTTCCCGTACGTCGTACGGGCTACCAAAAGCTAGCCACAACCGGTTTGTCCGTAAGCTGTACGCGCGGACACTTATACTTTCTTCCTTATACCTTTGATTTCCACATATTTTTAAGTTTTATAGTAAGATTATTATTGCTAGCGTTTTAAAAGATGCAGTTTGTCCGTGGTACTGAAATACTTCTCATCCGGGATTGTCTCTGTGATGAAGATGGAATTCACTGAAGGCAGGAATTTAGATACTTCAAAATCTTCCATAAAAACAGGGATTGGCAAGGCAATGAGAAATTTGTTGTTTTGAGAAGAAATGAAAATGGAAAGATAATTCAAAAAAGTTAATATTATCTGTGTTGCCATTGCAATGTAAGACTTATTATTACATCATGCTTCAAATTGTGTTTGCATATATAAAGGGTGTCCCAAATTTCACTCAAGATTTGAATTTAGGGCAGTTTTTATGGTAAAGTGTTGCCAACGAAATAAAAAGACCACCTAACAGCATAATACCCACGTTCAGAGATATTAAACGTGGAGCATTATACGAAAGAAAAATACGTTTTTAATGTTGGGGAATATTTTAAAATGTTCTGGTCGTGTAATTTTCCGTTTTGGTGATTAGAATTGGCTGCCTAGATCATACGCCTTAACAGTGTTAGGTGTTTTCTTTGGGAATATTTGAAGTTTAAATTATCATGTCAACAAGTCCAAGACAGTTCACGCTTTAAAGAGAAAAATTTAGCCCTGTGTCAAATAAATTTAGCCATATTTATGTAAAACGGGCGTTTGACAATTCGTTGTTTTAATTCATTTGAAAAATTTTCAGATTGCCTGTTATGCTGTATATAAATAAATTTGTACTTATATAGAAATCTCATCATTATTCCATTACTAAAACGTTGCTATAGATAATTTTTCTACTATAATTGTCACAAAGCACAATCTGCACTTTCAAATTTATGTAATTATATATTTGGCTTAGAGTAAAAAACTCTTTTTCTCTATATGCATGCACCTGTGTGAGGTATGTAGCGTGTGTGTGTAGGCTTCAAAATAATGCTAAATATAATGAAGAGATTCTATTTTAATTACTTCAAAGGTATAATACAGTTTTTTCAGGATGTATAGACTTTAAAATACCATTTTCCTTCCATTTACATGTGCATTTGAACAAATAATTTTAAGATTTTATTTTAAATGACAGAAAGAAGAAAAACGAACATAATTATATGTTAAGAGAAAGAAGAATTTCTTATTTCTTTTGAGAAAATTACATCATAAAAAAATTTTATACAAAACTTTTTTAAAAGAAAAGTTCCTTTTTATTTTTTTAGTTCTTCGAATCACATAATACACTAATGTCCATAAATTAAGAATTATTCAGAGTCACGCGGAAATCGAACTCTAAAATATATATAAATATTTCCCCCGTAAAATGACTGCACACATCTTAAAGAATCATATACAAATTGCAGGAAGCCACCAGATGATACCGATAGTACGCCATAATGACGAAAGCTTAAGAGGGGGAATATATAAGGAGCACAGGTAAAGAAGTAAAATTGCTCACAAGCGCTTTATAAGACTTTCAGTGCAATAATCGCAAAATTATGACATAAAAGACGCATTTGGAGGATTTTCTATGTGGTAGAATTATCAACGGTCTGGAATGTAGGTGTACCCAGCTGGAAGTATCCGAAGAACTTGGAATCACCCAGAGAGTAAATTCCAGTCTTTGGCAACGATTCCAAGATGATGGTAATATGAGTGGACATTAGGACCCAAGTCGCCAACAAGTTACAACGCCGAATGAGGACCGGTATTTGGCAATTACTGCAGAAAGAAATAAACAGAGCACAGCATCAGACCTATCTCGTCAGCTCTCTTCAGCCACAGGTACGACAGTATCAAGGCAGACCGTGTACAAACGCTTAGAGCTGATTTGTCTATATGCTCGTAGACCTGTCAGATGTGTTCCATTTATTGCAACTCACTGACGCCTGTAGTTAGCCTGGGGTAGAGAGTATGCATTGTGGACACCCCAACAGTGGGCTTGTGTGATGTTTCCGACGAGTCCAGGTTTAGCTTGCAGTCTGATGTTCTCCAGATTTTCATATGGAGAGCACCAGGTACCCGTTACTACCAAGAAAACATCATTGAACGTCACCGTTTCGGTGGTGCAGGATTGTTCGTTTCGAGAGGGGCGGGGTATTCTAGGATCCAGAACTGACCTGTACATTCAAATTGGAACCATGGCAGACCAACTCTAACGGACCGTCATTCTGGAACAACATGTACGTTTGTTTCGGGGCGCCATTTGCGTCGAATTTGTGTTTATGGATCACAACACCCGTCCTCATTGTGCAAACATCGTCAACGAAAGCCTTTAATCGGAGGATATCACCCGTATGGATTGGTCATCATTCTCACCTGACTTGAATCCAGTAGAGCATGTGTGAGACATACTTGATTGATAAGTTGCAATCCATCAACTACCTCCTACATGTCTACCGGAACTTCGGAGAGTATTTCTTGATGAGTGGTGTAATATTTCACAAGATCAGATCGATAATTTGATACTCAGCATACCTAGGCATTATAAGGATTGTATTGCAAATATATCGTCTGCTAAACGTATTATGTATTAATCATCATACCAAGCATGTAATATAGTTTTTTTTATTGTAATTTGCTTCTGGAGCAAAAATCATAATTTTTATTAGTGATATCAAACGTATAGCATCTTTTTTGCTCTTTACCTTTGGTTAAATAAAAAGGCTTTACAAATAAGTCACATTTGTTTTGCTTCTGACTGTTTCTTTGCCTGAACTTGCATTGTCTTTAATTTATCGACATGAGTGTGTATTTCAAAATAAACTAATATAAAATTAAAAACCCTCTAAATATAAAATTAAAAACCACCGAACAAAAACTGTATTTTTTTGTCTAAATATTTTCATAGTATTTCAATAAAAACGTAGTATTGGGAAAACATTTATCTTTAAGATATTAGTTTTAAGAAAAGCGAAAATAAATTTTCTCTTAAAAAAAATTTATTTGAAGTTGAGTAAATACTTTTTCTAAGTCAGCGTAATAAATAAATGTCAGTTTAAGAAGGATCGTTTAGGAAGAAATGAATAATTGATCGAATTTTCTTCTTTCATTGATTTAAGCTACACTTTACATTAACAGTATTATTTTTCTTTTTCACATTTAACTTTCCATACATGATTTAAATTAACACAATAATGAATATTTTTTCAACTCGAAGAAATACATAACTTTTTAACCAGTTAACTGTTATTGACGAGTATACTCGCCATAGAAAAGTTGTAGGATGCGTAAAAAGTAGTGCCCATTGGCTATTTAAATTTTAATTTTTGAGAAAAACAAAACACGTTCTCAAATTTTAAGCTGAATAGAATATTTTCAAGCCGGCTGGAATATATAAAACAAATAAATAAAAAAATATAAATTTAAGATGAGCTCATGCTTTACCGTATGTACCATCTGAAACAGCGTGTAAACTCGTTATTTATGCGCGATGATAATGTGTTTTATCTGGTAGCCTAAAAAAACAAAGGCAAAAGTCAGAAAGTTAATTTTTACCTTTCTTTTTATATATAAATTCTTACCATCTTCAAATAAGACATTTTTAGAGATATCTCAGTTTTGTAAGTATAAAATAATGTGACGCATTTTGAAAAAAAAAATAGTATCACAATTAATATATTTCCGAATTCGTAAATATTCACTTAAGTTTTCCTGCTCAATTAAATATAAACATGTTTTCTTTTGTAATTATCCATAAGTTAAATTACCTTTTCGTGATCTTTCTTATGCATTTGGTAATTTTCTTAATGTATGATTTTATTATTTTCAAATTTCTGTTTTATGGAACAAAAAATTCGTAAAGTTCAAGGCAAGCTATAAAATATTAAGCTATGATAATGTGTGAAAATCTCAATTTGTGATAATTATTTAACTATAAAAAATAAAATAAAAATATATATTAAATATTAGAAATGGACGCATTGAATAAAAACATATACAGATGTTACTATTACGTAAAACATATAGTGTAGTGTTATCTGTATCAATATAAACAGACATGAAGGTACCTGTGAATATTTGATGAAAACAGTAAGCCTGAAGGAATATTAAATATATGTATGTATAGCATCTGTTGATGGGGAGTAAATAATTTTTTCCAAAAACTTGTACAATTAAAGCAATGAAGATAGAAATGTTAATAATTATGCTTATATCACATGAAGAGGTAAATATCACAAGGAAATTCTTTCTATGGAGAACAGATTAAAACTTTTTATTATTTGAAGAGAAGTAAAAAATTATATTATCTTACGGATAAAAGCTTTATTGGATTTTAAATTATAAAGAGTGTTGCATGATTTTCAAATATCAAAACTTTTCTAAAAAGAGGTCTAAACTACTCTTTTTATTAAAATATTCAAGATGATGTACTACATTTTCATCTGGTATGATAAAAAATGAAAAAGGACAGCAAAATAATAATCAATAGAAGGAGGATCATAAGTACTCGCTTCCTTTTAATTCAGTGCATATCTGTACAAAACTCATTTATTATACCACGGAACCAGTTTTAAAGTAATTACCTTTGTTAAGACTGAAAATTAGATAATGATATCTGTGAAATGGAACGGTAACTATGCACTAGAATTAATTTGTGAACAAATATGTTAATATATATAGATAAATTATGCTGCTAACTAAAGTTTTATCATACCATATGTAGTTTTATTTTAACCAAAAATGAAATTAATTTTCATAATTTCGCTGTTGAATAACGTAATTTATATTTGCTTTAATAAATATAAAATACAGAAAGAGCATTTCATTCGTACTCAGATATGCAGCTATGTTGACAGGTGGTATGATGTAAGAGCCATTTTAAAGTAATTACTCTAGGGGGGAAATTAAATGGCATTAAAACAGTCATTTTATGTTTTTCTTTGATTCTAGTGATCATACTAAAAACAAAAGTTCATTACGTTTAGAGATAGAGAAGAAATTCAACTTTTATTTTAATTCTGTCTTCAACTTACCAACAAACTTTAATCTTAGTAGGTTAGATAAGTGACTTTTTTCTTCGTATGCATACATATTTTTGTGCAGGGAATTGAGACCGCATAAAAGAAAACGTATTAAAAATATCTTAATACTTCATAAAGAGCTATAAAATAGATTGCTTGTAACACATTTTATTTATATTTATGAGGTAAATAGAGACAGTTTTTTTTTTTTAAAAAAAAAGGTCCCACACTGAAAATTGATTTTGTGAACAATGAAAAATTTAATTTACACACAAGAACATTTTAAATGTTTATTTTGCTTTATTTTAGGTATAGGAAAATTTCAAGATGTACACATGAAAAATATTTACCATAGTCAAGAACGTTGATTTTCATATGGAGACCTGGTAGGGCTAAGAACCTAATTTAATTCTACTTTATAACAGTACCTTAAATTAGCCCATTTGTAAAAAAATATGTATTTAATAATTTGTTTTAAATTTCTTTTTTACTTTAGATATATGAAAGAAATAATGCTTTTAGGGTAAACATTATTATCAATTTTAAAAGCATTATTGTTGAAATACCGGTATAATTGCAAAAAAATAATAACTATGCTATAAGTATTTTGACTGCTTTCATTCATGCATGTATATAATTTGATATTATACTCGAGTTCAGAGCATCAAAAGAAAAATTATGCTATACTGCCGCTGCAATGTTGTGGTATTCTGACAAAAATAATTTGTTATAAGAATTACTCACATTTCCTAAATAAAAATTTAAATCCTCTACTTAATTGCTTTCGAACCTTTTGCTCTACTTTTGTAAATAAAATAATTAATACAGATAACATAAAAATCATATTTGCTTTAATAAAAGTTAATATTCTATTCCAAAAAAGTTGTATATAAGTTGTATATAAATCATGCATACGGATAATACGGATGCATACATATTTTTTCTTTCCCTCATAGAAATTAGATGCCATACCTTAATTGTAATTTACAAAGTAAAAATATAAAAAGTTTCACCTAAACTTCCTTTTTTAACATCTGGACTCATTAAGTATTAAAAGTGTTAAAAAAACTAAGAATTTATTACTTAACTTTCAAAAATCTTAATAATACTCAACATTTCGCTATATGAAAAAATGCAATTTATAAAATACCCTTGTAAATAAACACAAATTATGTATTTTATAAAATTTAATGAAGTATTTAATTGAAAAGAAGAATAACATTATTTTTTCTCTTCGCAAGAATAACGTTTTTAAACTATATGAAGTTTTGAAACACCTTCAAACTTTTAAACTTACGTAATTTTATTTTTCATATAATATATTTTTTTTTACCTATCACAATCTTGAAACGAACTTTGGATATCTGGATAGAATAGCGAAAAAACAATGAGATTTAATTCTTTGTTATCTATTTTGTGAAAGTTCAAGTACAAACTGGCAATAAATACCTCAATAATTATATGTGTAATATTTAATTCAAAAGTTCCAATTTATAAAAAGAGTTCAAGAAATGATAATGGAAAAAATATACCTACTTTTAAAAGTGAAGAGAACATAGTACAATGTACACAAATTTTTTAATTTAATGATTTTTAAAAAATTTTTGGTTGCTTCCTATGTATATGTATTACGTGAAACAGATTTTGTGCTCAAAATACCATAAAATTAACGTACACATATGACATTTGATTTATAAGCACGTCAAACTATGTATAACAAAAGTTGGTATGGTTTTTGCGATAACATGATTGATATTCGTAAAATACTTCTTTTTATGAATGCTTATTGAAGATTCCTTAAAAAAACGTATGAACTCTAAATTCCACTATTTAAAAAAATAAATATGGTTTTCCTTTAAAAATGCATACCATCTTTTGTTATATGTACTAATAGCAATAGTTAGAAAAATGTTAAAGCATTTGGACCACTAGGAAAAAGGTTTTAGCATTTTAAATGAAGACAAACTACTTATTTTTTCTGAGATAAGTCAGTTTGATGTTTTTATTTCCCATTAGTAAGTGAATAAAAACAAACGTAAAAACTATCATAACTTTGTGTTTTTTAAACTTAGATCTTTCAAATTTTTTTAGATTATAAAAAAGTATATACAGGATAATTTAGGCTAAAAAAATTACACTTGCTTTTTTGACAGATTCTTGTCAATTGAATCGTACTGTGTCTCATAAAAAAAAGTGCTTCAAATATTAATAAATTTGATTGAGGTTTCAAGGGAAAACAAAACAAATTATGACAAATTGGGCTAATAACAATAAGAATAAAGCTATAAGTATCATTTACATATTTAATGAAGTTAGCTAATAAATAAATTTTATTCACTAGAAATAACTCACTAGAAGTTTTTTAAAAAGACATCAATGGAAATTGCTAGTATACAATTCTTTTTCACCCAGTCCCTATAACCTAAATATATATTGCCGAAACTTCAGAGCCAATATATTAAAATCATTCACAGTATTCAAGTCACAAAATCTGGAGATACCTACTTCTCATTTATATGTATAATATATCCCGTTTCTCTTCTCTCTCTCTCTCAAAGGTTAAAATCCTGTTAAGTCTCACCCCATGTGAAGCATAGAAATTTATTTTCCAAGCACTTTCAAAAATTCTTTCCGACACATGTTTTGATATGGAGAATAAATGTTCATCACATACAGAGGTGCATATGATTAAACTTTTCTTGTGTAAAATTTTACTCTTAAAAATGATAGAGGAAGTACGTGTTTACTCGAATAAATATTAAACATTCTGGAAAAATATATACGAGAGAGTTGAATGCAAAATATCCAGGTTAATAAGTACAAAGCTTCAAGATCTCTAAGGAACACCTTTCTATAAATAATTTAATACTACGTTTTCTGCTTCGTAATGGCTTAAATTCATATGACGTCATAGTCACATGATAATGTTAACTTTGTGTTTCTAGCCAATTCGTCAAAAACTCATATGACGTCATAGTCACATGATAAGAATAATCATATATTTCCAGCTAATCACTATACACCCTTCGTTGTGCTTTTTGCAGAAAGTTGCCCTAAAAAGTACATAATAATAACGCACATAGGTATACAAAATGCATTTATTTAAAAATACATGAATAAAATTAGATTTTTTCTTAAATTTTAAAATTTTTTTGAAGAAATTTTTCTGTATAACATTTGTACATTATTACCAAATTATGAAATTGGAACTTTATAGTTTTACAATTATAATTATTTACATAATATTACATTTATAGTTATTTACATAGTATTACATTTATAGTTATTTATATAGTTTTACAAGTAGAACAATAAATACAATTAGTTTAATGCCTGTTTTGAATTCAATTGAAAACACGTTTTTGTCTTTATCATGTGAGCCACTTGAATTTAACTCATTATATTGAATATAAATTCATGAATATCTTCATAAAGAGGGAAAAAACCTCTACTACTCTATTTTTTTCAAAAGTGGAATAAAAATGCGTTTTTAACTTTTTGTTTCCTTTCTGTATACCTTTAGTTTACTTAATATCGCAAACTTTATCTCTATAATCTTTTAAAAATATTATTCTTTGAACATGGGTTAATTTAAATTGATAATATAATCCAAAATGCTTAAAATGGAAGAGTTTCGTCGTATTTTATGTTGATTATAATGTACTTTTTTTACAGTAAATCTTCTCTGAGTACTAGCTTTAATTTAAATATAAACTTAGAAAAGGACACTTTCCATAAGCATTTTTTGCAATTTTCATGTACATAATGAGATATATTTTAATGAGAAAAACTTTAATGACTTTTAAGTGCAAGATAAATTTAAAGACTTTAAAAACACTTTATTTTTAATTCCCTTCATCTCTCTCTCTCTTTGTATATTTAGAGCACTTGAAAAATTAATAACTGAGTTTTTGATTAAACTAGATTTATAGTGTTCATTTTTAAGTTCTAGCTAAAAAATACTTTACAGACTCAAAATACTTGTTCAAAATAGTCGCCAACGTTTCTGTATTCATAATCCACAAAAACGGAACTTCTCATAAACTTTTTTCATGTAGTATCAATTAGGATTGAATAGCATTTCTAAAAGATTTAAAAATAAATTTTTTTCTCCTTAACAGATAAAGAAAATATGAGAAAGATCTCAAGTTTTTATTTAATTGAAAATCTTGTAAAAAGTTATTTTATTTCTTTTTTTGTGAATAAACTTTAAAGGAAAAGGTATGAAAATATATTTTAAGGAAGAACTTTGGTTATCATTAAATTTCCATATATCTTTTATTAATTCGAAAAAAATGTAGCTAATTCAAACTGCTATATTCCACTAAATCTGATTTGCTGAAGTTGTATTTTATTTAATTAAACTTTTCTTCATTTCTAAAATAAAATCTGCTGGAAAACTATTATGATACTTTTCAAAAGTTTATCTATCGCTTGTATAATTAAAGTTGTAATTTAAAACTTAATAATAAAAAATAATTTTAATAAACATTTCAATTAAATTTAATTTTAATTGAATAATTCGAATAAATTTGATCTATAAACTATTTCTTAAAAAATAAAAATTGTATTTTTATTTTAAGATTGGCATTATGCTTCAAAGAATATTTTTGAGAAAAATTTATTGAATTATATATTTAATATATTCTGCATCTATCGAAATTTACATCAGAGCGTATATCAAACATATTACCCATTGTAGTAGTATATATAATATTTCGATTTAAAGCACGTAATATATATAAATGCACAATAGTTATATAAACTACACCTAAAAATAAATTGGAAGTGATATCTGGCTACAAATCAACAATAAAACAACTTGCAGCTCAAGTGGTTACAAATGAGCATCGGACAGTTCAAAAGGTTGAAAGTAAACAATGTACAAATCAAATAGTAAATAAGTACTATAGAATTCAAATAGTAGTAAATAAATACTATAAAACTTAAACAGTAAACAAATAAACAATTCAAAAAGCTTCAAACAAAAAACTATGCTATTCAAATAGTTAAAAATAAAAATACTATCACGATATTAAACCAAGTTAAAATCTAAGCAATAAATATTCTTTATAATTAATAATAATTTCTAAAATACACTGCTCAAAAAAATTAGGGGAGCAGATGAACTTATAACGAAATTACGCAAATATTTCTTCCGATAACTAACGTAAAACACGAAATCCATAGTTTTAAAGTGTAGTAGAAAAAAGAAGAAGAAAACTTCATATAAAAATCAACTTTCACAAAGCCAAAAAGCAGAAAAAGGATATTTGTACAGAATTCGTAATTTCGTAGAAGCTGTTGTTTTTCGTTGTCTCGGGGGTGAAATTCTAACTTTCGGTTGTGGTTTTGAAGGAAGTGAATGGAAAATTTCACGACAATGTGATCAACCGGAATCCATTGCTTTGTGTATTATCGGGTGACTGGAATCCGCGAAAATACAAAGAACTCTGATGGACGCTGTTGGAGTGGCAAGAAGTGTGGAATCGATTAAAAAAAAGCATGTTCGACTTCGGCCAGGACAAGGTCGTCCACGTGCTGTCATGGTAAATAATGACCGATAAATCCAATTAAAAGCTCGTCGAGACAGAATAGCCAATGCGACGGAGATTCAAAGACAGTTTCTTCTTCCAAAAGAACGAAGGGTCTCAAGATAAACAATTCGAAATAAGCTTCATGCAGATGGTCTGTATGCACGTACATCAAAATGTGTTTTTCGTTGACAACAAGACACCGTATGGTCTTAAGAAAGTGGACTTCAGAAAATCGAGATTCGATGCAAAGTGGTTAGAGTCAAGAGCTATTTACGGAAAAATCCATATTCAGTTTAGAGTGGAACACCAGACGCATTTTGGTATGGGGAGAAAGGGGCACTCGAAACAACCCTATATTCATCGAGGAAACATCACACGACATACAAGGTGGTTTAATGGGGTATGAGTATATCATTCGGAATGGCAATTTGACGTCTCTAAGGCAGTAGTCTTCAACCCCCGGGCCACAGATATATACAGGTTCGTAGGTCAAATAGTACAGCACCACACAAGAACATTAAATTATTCCTATTTTATTTACTATGGTGTATTTTTCTCGGGATTGTGCCACTTTATATAGAAATCACTTTATATTCGATGTTAAATCACTTTATATTCATTTTTTGGAATAATTGTATTTTATTCTGAATTTTTTTCATTTGTAAATACAATTTAATTAAAATTATTAAATCTAAACAATCTAAAATATAAATAATCAATTTCCTCTGTTTGTGGTACGAGATAAAATTATCAAACGTTGACCTGTCAGCGATGATAAAAAAAAATAGGTTGGAGAACACAGCTCTAAGATAGGCAGTTGAGATTTTGAGACTCCTTGTCGTACCTTACGCTGCAGCCATTCATAGTTTCTTTCTTTTAATTCATGAAAACCATCCTTCGGGTAGCTCGTCTTCTGGAGAACTTTTTTGAAGCTGAAACAGTACAGCGCAGGTAGTGGCCAGCGTACTCTTCTGATCTTAATCGAATCTAGCGTGTTTGGTGGCGCATTCGGACAACGCGTTGTTGCAAGACTAAAGTCTCCTGTTATTGTCCAAGGCATCGAGATCGCACTTCGACAAGAGTGGAACAGTGTGCTCCCATAAATAACCTCATTGCATCCATGCAAAGTAGGTGTGCGGTAGTCTTAGCAGTCTGAGGGATCACACGCCATATTAAACATCCTGTTTCATTAGCAAACGATTATTTTCCCCCCATTTACATGCAACCAAATTGTTGCTCTGAAGCATCTTTTCATATTCCTTATACCATTCCAAACAATTAAGGTTCCCATATATATTCCATAAGCTGATTCTATATCACTAATGGATAAGGTGTTATCTATATTTTCTAAGCGAAAAATGGTGTAATAAATTTATTGAAAGAATAAACTATTGTTTAAAAAGGAAAGTTTTGATGGATTTTTAGGTAATGAATTTGGAAGATACATGCTTCCCTAAGCTAACAAATATTTTGTAAAAAACGATTGTCTTCAAATCGTTGTCTGTATGTGTTTTTCGAAACTGGTAAAGTAATTTCATGCATGTAAAACTCAAAGCCTGTAAGATTTCTTCAATGGAGGTTTCGACTCTGAAATACATACAAATGTTATTATGCCACCATATGTTATTGTCATAATAAAATACATTTGATGATGATCCCCAACTATAGTGAGTAGATAGAATAAAAATTTTAATAAAAACATCATTTTTTTTACAAATACATTCATCAATGTAGGGAAGTTTCATTATTGTTATTAACTTAACTAAGTTTCAAAAAATGTTTTTCAATTCTCACTTATTTCATACTTATGTCAAAGTTTTCTTTTCGTCAGAATCGAAAGTAAATTGATAAGGCAAAAATATTTTACTGATAGAATTAATATATAATTATTATATTTAACGTCCAATACCTATATGTTACCATAAATAATTATTGTTCTGCCATAGTTCAAAATGCTTAAAAATGGTTTGAAAAATAAAATAATATTAAATATACCATTATCTCTTTGTTTTTGAAATATTTGGGGAAACAGGACTGAAAAATCAAATTTTCATGAGATTGTGGAGATTTAAATGAAAAGAAAAGCTTCACGTAAGGCAAGAAAGCAAAGTTATCATACAATTTTCCCGAAGGATCATAACTGCCAGAAAAACTCATATTTTATTCATCTTGCTGAGGTTTTTCATGCATTTTCCGGAAAAACAAGGAAATTTTTTAGGTATATGCCAAAATTCACTCAATCCGTTTGAAACTCAAAATATCAGTCCTTATAGAATGTTAGCTCTAATTTCAACAGCTCCTTTTTTGATGAAAAAGAAAAGTTTGTTAAAACATTTGCAAAAAATGCAAATATTATTGGATGACAAAACGTGATTAAAATAAAGGAGGAAAAGTATGCGGTCATTTTCACCACATACACAACAAATAAATAAATATATTAATTATGAAATTTGATATATTTCAATAAACAGGGAATGTAGCTAGAAATACATAACAAGAATCTGAAAACAGACAATTTTATTTTCTGAAATCTTCCAAAAACCGCAAATAAAGGCAATAAAAATGAAAAGAAAAGGAGTATAATAGTGACAATGCAACAAATAAAGTTCATATATACACCGAAAATGTTTAACACTTATTCTAAACTATAACAGCACACAAAAATGATATATTTTTTATTTAATTTCGAAAAACATTTTGGCTACGCCAGTCAGATTTGCAGCGCAAACCAACTAGATTGAACTCGTGTGCATGAGGTTGCCACTGCACAAAATTACAGGGTAAAATCATAAAGTGAGTGTTAATTAACACCGCCCTATAAGATAATGAAGCCCAGTGGACGAGTGGTGGTGTATCGCGCCTTCATAGGTCCGGGGCTCAAATATCGGGCTGGGCATCGACTTAGTCTTTCGTCCCTTCAGGGGTCGATAAAAGAGTATCAAGCTTGGTTGGGAACTAAACACAGGAGCTTTCGCGTCAGACTGACCACCTGACTTTAGCATCTGCACATGCCCCTCAGCGTCTAAGGTCACAAAAACTGAGATAGGCACAGTAGGCCTTGGCCCTAATGGGCTGTTGCGCCACTGGGTAGTAGTAATAGTATAAGACTATATGAGGACTATTGGTGATGGACTTCGTAATTTTCAAACGCAGTCAAGTGACAAGGATGACACCTGAACTGACACTTTACTCTCCTAATTATCACAAAACGTCAACGTGAGGTCTTTGAGCCACGGTAAATTTAACATGAATCAGCCCTTCTATATAGTGAGTCTTAAGCAACACTATGACTCGAACTCATTTCGATGGCCAGATTGAAGCTATTGCAGTGGCGGTCGAGCTACTATCACTAAAAAGCTCCGAGTTCAACAGGGCAGTAATCTTTTCCAACTCTAAATCAGTATTACAAGCTCTATCTCAAAATTACCTCTGTAATTTACAAAGAATTTTAAAATGCAAATAGTTCTTAAAAGATTTTCTCATAAAACCTCTTTTCAATGGATACCAGCTCATTGTGGCATTGCTGGAAATGAGCATACTCTGACTTTCTTGCTAAGAAAGGAGCCCTTATGATCCAAAGACCCGCGAGGATTTCAACCTTTCATTCTTTCATGCTTTTTTAAAATGGAAGTTGAGGAAATGTCGAAGAATAAGAACTGGGCAATCTTGAACAAGGACCCATCCTGGGTCCCTGGGGCTCCTAGAAAAGCTGCTGTAGCCCATTTTAGACCTTTGACAGGTCATGACTGTCTGAGATCACATCTCTACAGAATTGTTATCGCCAACTCACAGGACTGCACTATGTGGGACTCTGGTCAGCCTATGACCGCTGAACATTTGGTCATGTGCCCAGCACTAATTAACCTTAATTCAACTGTCGAAAAATACTGGAGAGCACGTGCATTAATAGCATAGGTGCTTTTGTAGTGTGTGGCATTTGCAAAATAAATAAATAACTTAGTTCAAATTTATGAAACATGCTGTCGAAGTTCTCGGTTTCACCACTGATTGTACCTGGTTCACTGATAATAAAACATATGAATTTCTATTCAAATGCAAACATGCTTATATACCAGAAGCTACCAACACTTATTTTTCTCAAAATATTTCAATGAATTTATATATATAGACCAAAGCTAAATACAATCTAAAAAACATATATGTGAGAAGAAACTGCAATACATGTAAATACTTGCAAAGCTTCAAAATAGAGAGTAATTCATTATTCCCTTCAAGGTTTCGAAACACTATAGTAAAAAAACTAATCAATACAGAGAAAAAATATTTGAAAGATTAGAGAAACATTTGTTTTATTTGTATTCTTTACAGGTGTTCATTGTGGGAAACCTTGGTTAGACGGCATACTCCTTTAAGCCCCAGCTCAAACGATCGTGCGGGTTAGACATTCTTATCCCTTATCCCTTTGCCGCTTGATGAAGCAGAAGTGCATGAAACAATAACACGTGCTGTTAATTACGTTGATAGCACCATGTTGAATAAAGTGTCACAGAAATTGAACTAAAACATTGATGTACGCTGGGTAACTAAGGTTTACACATAGAATGTCTGTAAAGTATGTAAGCGAAACTTGGAATATTTGTCTATTCTTTCCAGTGCTTTTTTTTGCTGTATTCGTCTTAGTTTTTTCAATTTCTACTATTTATAGTTCACACTCTCATTGTATATATATATATCTTGTTCAAATTTTCAATCTTTAATAAAATACTTTCTATTCCTCCATTCAAGTGCAAATACATTTTTAAAACTTATAGTGAATGACACTTGATGTTAATAAAGTTTTTACAAATATTAATTCATTAATTAAATTAAAAAATGAATAAATAGTAATAAACAAAAATAATAGTCCAACAGTATGTATAGAAAGGAATGCCGTTCGTTATGTCCCTGTAGCACAATGGGTAGCGAGTTGAACTTCTTATCCAAAGGTCGTGAGTTCGAATTCCACGTGGGTTGGCCTAGTTTCTGCAAACGTTACTTCTTTTACTATACTATTTTATTAGAAAATTAAATTTAATTAATGAATAAATAGTAGCAAACAAAAAAAAATAATTTAACACCATATATACAAAGGAAAATGGAAACTGCAAGGAAAATCGCTTTCTGTTTTGTCACTTAATATTGTGGTTCTGTCATATGTTTATACATATTTATATTAATAATAACTATTTAATAAAAAGTAACTAAAATAAAAAATTTGTTTCTTGGCCTAAGAAGGAATTGACTTTAAAAAAAATTTTGCATCATTTTTTTACTATAGCGCTACGAAACCCTGGAGAGAATTATAATTAACCATGAATAACTAATCAATTTACATTAAGGAAACATGAAAAAAAATGAAAATAGCATTTTTTGTTTAAATACTTTTATTTCAAATATTGTCTAATATTAAAGTTAATAGAGAACAAAACATTCTGTTCAATGATTTATGTGATACTAAACCTTTTACGTCTGAAATTTATTACAATTTGCACCTTTGATATCCTTGAACAGGATGCAGTTACAACTAAGTTAAAACGAGAGTAATGCTCGACGTATTTAGGATGTCAACCCGTTTTCCAGCAAAATTAATGAGATCCTGTTACCTGCTCCCAGAGCTTTACGCATTAAACCCTGGATTAATGACGTGGGTAGTCATTTGGGTTTTAGATAGGGATGAGAAAAATTGTCCTTTTAGGTAAACAATTCTTTTCTGTTCCTTTTCTTTTTATGCGTGCCGTTTAACATTTTATATAAATATGTTCAATATACAAATAAATAAGAAAATGCTTGAAGAGACTTATACAAGACCTCTTTAAACATTTTTAAATCATAACAATAAAAACAAGTCATTTGAACGATAAATATATGTATTCAGAACTTAATATATTACAGGATATTTTTGTTATTAATTTCGATCAGTGACTTTGTTTTTTCGATGTATTTGAAAAAGTGAGTTTTCTATGTTAAAATGTTAAGAGATATTGTTCCCTTTATTATTATTATTCCCTTGTTGATACAAAGACAGTCCCTTTCTTTGTATCGTAAAAAGTAATATTACAGTGGTTACAGAAACATTTTACTTTGTGACACATAATTTTCAGACAAATGTTTTAGTGGATTATTTTTAAAATACTAATATTTGGCAGAGCAAACAAAGCATTTTTACAAGATTTTTGAAGACGTTTTGAATGTCTGATAAAATTGTAGTTTCTTATAATTCATATCGCCAAAACGAAGGAGGGAAGAAGGGGAAGCTTCTAGTAAATGCATTATAGCACTCAAATAACAGATAAAATGACTGAAAGATGAAAAGAATATTAAAAGAGTTAAATTGAGATTGACAAGCAAAGAACCGGTTTCTTAATAACTTATATAGTTGAGTACAACAGTACAACACGGGCATGTTTTGGTTCAATTGGTTGATTAGAATGGTGACTAAAATGGTACGGCGTACTTTCACAACGAAAGGATGGCGGGCGGGTGAGTGCGTGCGGGTGGGTGATCTTGCGGGCGGGCATGTGTGTGTGTGTGTGTGGGCGCTCGCGCCCTCATATTTTAGTATTTCCTTGTGATTCACATTATTCATTGTACTTTAAAGGCAATATAAGAGCCCATTATAACCCTAAACAACATCATTAGCAAAACTATCTAAACTCATGCTAAAAATGTTTTCAAAAAATTGCCATATCTATTAAAAAATAGCAAACCTCTTTAACTTATTATTTACAAATTACCATAAGGACCTCGGCCAGTTGTAGCACGCAGTACTATTGAGTTGCATTATATAATATCAGTTTTAATGCTACTATTCAAAAAAATATATTTTTTCCGATTAATTTCTTTTTTATAATGTATCCCGCATCTCAATTTCTTTTCTGTAAAATTTGTGAAAATTACACCATTTTTTCCCCAAATTACAAGCATACTTTATATAAATCAATCTTTCATTTATCATACTAAAAGTAAAGCTATTCTTAAATATTTGCTATAATAATAAGTTAAAATAATCCCGACTAATCATGTGACGTACACGTTACACAATTAACATAGGCTATATTTAGCACGGCATATTGGCTATGTATTCAATTCTACCATTAATCTGGAACCTCAGAGCTACCACAAGTCAAATCTCATTCCCAAATACGCCCACAATAATCAGGCCACTGTAGTAATTAGCAATATTAAAGTTAATCAGAGCTGTTGAAGATCCATCCCGAAATGTTGATTCCATTAAAGATCCATTGGGCTGAATAATGGAAGATTCTGTACACCTTCAAGCCGTCGCGCAGTACTTAGGAGAACGAAACAACCTCTCACAGATGACTCACTTGTCTCTTTATCTTGGTTTAAAATATTGAGATATACCATAAATAGAGCCTTCCTATATATCTTTTACTTGACTAAATTAAATTCATCCCAACGTTCAGTTCATAATGACTAATACAAGTAAGTGAAACACACCAGTTCAAAATTTATTTTGTGTTCGAAAACAAATTTATCAATGGTGATGTGTTAGAAATTTAATGACTTAATATTGCTGAAACGAAAACTCGTACACAAATTATTATGTCTAATCGAGTAATTTAAACCTACAGGGGAAAGCTTCCTTATTGTTGGTTCCAGGGATAAACTTTTTTTGTTTTTGGGTCATTTAGTGATACCAGGGAGCAGCATTGTGTATCTTTTCCGAGAACGCATCATGGCTTGTACGTATATATAAGTAGACTGAAGTTCTACTATTCGGGCGATAATAATGTCGTTTTTGTGTTCATTTTATTTAATCGTTTTTAATAATGATTAACTATTTTTTAAAAGCACGGGAACATCAATTCTTATGCAGACACGAATTAAATGATTGCTCAGTTCAGATTTTGATATCAATTTATGGCTTTGATTCCAGAAATTAGTAGTTTTAGACTGACTTCAATTCTAACTAACCAATACATGAAATATTATTCTCTGAATGAATCTGAGACTTCGAATTATTCATTCCATAATATAATATATCCAAAGTTTTCAAATATAAATGTTTTATGCATTTTTTTAATTTAAAAACTTTTTGAAAGATTTAATTTTAAAATAGTTAAAATGTCAAAAAATTTTTAAAGCAAAATTTTTATTTCTTGGTAATATTTTAGTTAAAAAACAAACAATTTAAAATCATAATAATTCTTCTAATATACAAATTATTTAAGTTAAATTTTAAAAAATAGGTAATTTAAAAATTCTTTTATCGAAAGAGAATTTTATATAAGCATATACTGAATACTTTCACGGACTTAACTTACTTTAGTCGGATATGGGTATAGGTAGAGTGTTGTTGTATTAATTCCATAGAATACAATAATTTAATTTCTATAAACATACATTCAAGTCTTTCAATTCTATTTTTTTCTAGTGAAGTTCAAAATTATATTATTGAAATCTAAATAATTTTTACTTCAATATTTCCCGTAAAAATAAAAAGAATGAAACAAATATAATACTGGAGGAAAATGTAAACTTGAAATCTTAAACTGAAACTAACGTAATTAAACAGAATTAACTATTTAATTAATAATAATGAACTAGGAATTAAATAAATATTCCAAGCGAAACAATTTTTCCAAAAGATGTCAACACATAGCGATTAAAACTAAATTTGTCAATAAAGGAATCAATCCACATTCTAACATTAAAATAATCAATTACTTATCACCAAGTTGAATAATTTTGACAGATCCTTTGGCTTATGATTAATTTATCCTTGAATATAAATTTGCTTGTCCACATAATTCTCAAAATTCGTTTGAAGAATGTCAAGAGTTTGTCAAAAATATAAGATAAATGTCTTAATACTGTTGTTGCTCATAATATGTTGTTGGAAGTAAAGTATTTTATTGAAATATAAAAATATTATTACTTATAATTTGAATTACATCAAGAAATATCAGCATAAAAATACTTTAACATGATTACTGCCGACGCGTGTATATCGAATGTAAAATTTAAAAACGAAGAATATTTAAGTTAGATAATTAGAATATTGTAATTCGGCCTAGAGCCTTGGAAACTAGAATGATTGATGATGATTGATATTGATCCGGGGTGGAAATTACGTCGATCGTGATCGACCGGTGGACCACCAAGACATTTTGGGGTGACCGCTTAAAAATTTTACCGGTTATTAATTATATACCGAAAATTCAAGTTTGGCTGACAGCACGCAGACCAAGCCTTCCACTGACTATAACTACGAAAACTAACTTTAAATAAAAATATTTTATTTCTTTAATGTATTTTGAATTGTTTCCTAATAAATGTATCATTTGTTATAATTATATTTGGGGCTATTATTATTAGGTTTGTATCGCGTTTTGCTTTAAACACGGTTTTAAAAGTGTTGTTTTTTATTTTAGTTATGTAGGTAAGTACATATTCCGTAATTATTATTAAGTTTTTATTATAACCTCTTTTCCTACCTCATCACACCTACTACATTGGGCAGTAGCGTATACAAGAATTTTTAAAGGGAAGGGAATGGAGAGTTGAAGATCTACCATTCTAGTATCATACCCCAATACGCTGCCAAACATATTTTTGTTTTGATTTTTTTCGATTGTCGGGAACAAAAAACAGCAAAAAAAATAAACTACTGAATAAACAATTAACATTAATAAATAAAAAATTACTATTATCAAATACTTAATTACATTTACATGGACTATATACATGGGACTATAATGAATCGGAAGAAAATGAAGGGTTATGAGAGGAAGGGTCCGGACCCGTGGACACTAGGTGGACCGCAACTCTTTGAAAATATCAGAAGTAGCCCGCACTCTGGAAAAGTCTGCCCACCCCTGATATTGATGATTAACTATTTTTAAGAAGGAAGTACTTTCTTTATGAAATGTACATATGTATATCTATAAACGTATATTTTAAGGCATGCATTAAAATTGTCTTATTTCATATAAATTATAAACTTGTGGCCCAATTATTTAAAATGATACAGTTTTTTAATTTAATGCTTAACAGTCATTTTAAGATATGAATTGTTAAGAATTTTTAATAATTACACAGAAAAAATTGAATATATTCGGTTACCTTTAACTAGTGAAATACTGTAATTATACATCACACGAATTCAATGAAAAAATAAAATTTCGTTTCTTCCATTTGATGCTTGTAAAAGATGCTTTAAATAAGAATGTAGCAGTAAGATTTAAAAATTCGATGCTAAGCTGATAAATTATATTCTCTGAGAAAATAAAATATTTGTACAAATGCTATCTCTTTTTCAAGCTAAGCATAAATATATATTTTTATAAAATTTTAATCCTCTTTTCTAATTTGTAAGCTGACAACGTTTCAGTTAACATATTTGTTAAATGTTCAAATGTTTATCTTGCTTAAATCATCTTATTGGTATTTTATTTTTACTACTAACAAATATTTAAGCATCAAAAAAATTTATTGAGTGGAAATGCCTGTGTCTTTATATTTGATACATTATTTTTCATTTCACAAATTAGTGCTCGCAATTCAATATCTTACAGATAAAACAAGTTATTTACATAAAATTAATAATTTGTTTAACGTAAAACAAATATGTAATGATGTAAGCAAAACCCTTATTATTCAATTATATTCATTGTAAGTGATAAATAAATCTGTTCATATTATTTATAAGTTTCATTTTTGAACAGAGTATACATATACCAATTTGTAGAAACATAATTCCAAATTACTTGCAATGTAATGATAATTTGATTACCTGCACAAATTAGGCACACAAAAAAAATGTAACTGCTGATATACTACTTAGAACATGTTTAATCTTTAATTTTAAAAAGCAACATTCATAACAAGAATTAAGATCGCTAGCTGGTATTTACTAGTGCATAGTTAGCCATTTTAAATTTTATTGAAATAAGAACATTAATATAATAGAAAAAGGCATTTCAACAGAACTTGTTTATTCTGCCAAATGTATCTGAATTTGTTTTTGATTTTTTAATTTCCATCATCTAAAGCAGAGGTCCACAAATATTTTTGTCTCATTGACCCTTACCATCTTTTTCGCTTTGGGGTAGGCCCCTGCTTACCTATCAAAGAATTTTTGCAAATTTGTCAACTTAAATGTCTTTTTTACAGCTAGTATGGAGCTACTTTCTTTAAAAATTTTAAATGTTTATCTGTAGTAAAGTATAACGTTTAAAACTTAAGACACATGTTAATTAAATAAATCAAAATTTAATTCATACATAAAATAATTGTTAGATAAAGTAACTGAGCAACAAACAAATGCTTTATATGTGATGGATAAATCTGGTGCTATCAAAATTGCTGATATCCGTTTCTAAACTTTACTTTTAAGATATTCGTTAGTGCCTATTCCGATCAGTTCCTTTTGTAGTGTGACATTTGTTTTTCAGTGATAAGTGAGTTCACTGCCTACGTGTTATTAGCATAGAAAAAAGTATTTTCAAACCTATTTTAAGAATCTGAATTAAGGCCATTTAAATGTTGAACGCTGGTTAAAACGTCATTAACTTGGTAGACTGTCTGAGACAAATTGAGAAACTGGGAAAATTCATGGCGTCCAATGTTATATTCCTGGAGCTGAACTCTGGCAAGAAACCCTGAAATGATGGTCTTTAATTAATAAAACTTATGCTATCAACTTGAACTGCAAATTACGCTCATTGAATTTAGTAAATAAATCTTTTATATTGGTAAAATCTGGTTTACACTTGATTAATTTTTTTTTTTTAATTAAAGTCACGATCTGGTTTAATGCGAGCCACTAATATAGACCCCATTTACAACTCATGGACTCCAAAATTATTTTGTTGTTGACGTGGACCCCTTGAAGGACGCAAAGACCCCTAGGGGTCGATATAGACCACTTTGGGAATAGCTGATCTAAAATAATTTAAAATTCTAAACATAAGGGGTAGGTGTAAATCAACAGATAAAGAGTTTAGCCTTTAAATCATTAATTCAATACGTTCTGCTAAAAATCAGAATTTATCTTAGAGGTAATGTGTAAGCATCAACTGAAACTTAAATTATTATGACAATATGGAATATAATGTTAATTACATTATACAGTTTTCTTCTAGGTATAAATACTAATAAACTTGCAAAGTCGTATCTCTGAATACAATTTATTAACAATTGTTCTTTAGAAAGAAGTATGATTCACTAAAATTGAACATCATAATACTGAAAATAAAATAAATATGATTTTGAGTCAGAGAATATTATAAATCATTGTCAAAACAAATAATAAATCAAATGCAATAAGCTTGTAAAATATCCAAAAATAAATATTACAACATTGTGTTCGACGTAAAAATATAATTTTTAAGTAATAACACGGGTGTCAAGTTTGAAGAAAATATATTATCGTTCTTAAAATAATAAGAACATTGTAAGTTTTCTTTATTACAAAAAACCTTTTTACTTTCCTGTGTGAAATTACTTTAATTATGTTAAAAACAACTGTCTAACAGAAAATTAATAGCGGTACAATTTTTAAAGTGGTTTTTTGCAATTTATTTATTTCATAATTTTTAACAAAGATTTTTTTAAACCATCTTTTTTTTTAAATCTACATAATTTTGTTGAAATAAAAATTCAAACGTTGCTGCGAGAATGCAGTTTATTATTGTAAGAGATTAAAATTTTACCGAGAAAATGATTTAAATAAGACATATTTTTCAATGCGCTTTCGATTAAAGCCTTTAAAAATCAGTTTCAATTTGAAAACAGTAGTCTTATTTCTATTAGATATTTAAAAGTACGAAATTTTCAAAAGCAATATAGAAATCCATTATGTAATTAGATATCTATATAGCTCACAATAAAAGAAAATTAAATAAGTAAAATGGAGAAGTCTTCAATCTCAAAATGAAAAATCTTGAGACTGGTTATGAATATTTAAAGATTTCACCAAAACTTTCGATTACTCGTTGATAAATTTGAAATTAAAAATAAATATTATCAAAAATTCATTAATGAATAATCCTGTAATATATATAAATATTGCTGTCATTATACATAATACAATTCTACCTAATTAAATCAAACATAAGCATATTTTTCGATTTAATGTACTAAAAAATAAATTCGTATCTAATATGTTTCTTTTTTTTAAAAATTTCTGATTAACGAAATTCATTTTCGTAGAAGACGCAATTGGGGCCAGGCAAGAGGGAAAATAAAATTCAAAATTCAGAATATTTAGCTTTTGCTGTTTCAGATCTGATGCCCGTTGTAATTCAATTTGCATGATTTTAAACAGTAATTGCATATCAATTCAATTTATTTGAAATTGTAATATTGTATTTAGCAAAGCCTTTATATAAGTTGGGATTATTTTGAAGCGCATATGACGTTTCATAATAAATCCTAATTTGCGATTGCTGCTTTCAATAGTTTATGGACTCGATCTAAAATGAAATGAAACAAATGCAGTGTACCAACTACAGTCCGTTGTCACACCCATAATTTATGAATGACAAGAGTTTTAATCATAAGTGGTGCCTAGGTATAGTAAAATTTATATGCTCTTTTAAAAAAATTGCTTACAGGGCCACCTGGTGGATGAGTTCGTGTTCTTGTTTCAAAAGCAGTGCGAGATGCATGAAAAAGTCAACCACAATGTTGTACAGCAACATCGATTTATTGCAAAAAAGAAACATCTTGCGTATAAAAAATAATAACAGTGAATAGCACAAAGCACACAAGTGTTTCATCGCGTTGAACAAACCTGCACTTCCTGGAAATGAGGTTCATCTATTTGCTATGCTCGAAATGGTGTACTTTAGTAACAATACACATCTGAGCACGAGTTTTTTCCTTTTTCGTTGCACTTTCTTCAACATGGCATGTGGAGTCAACTGGCACAAGCAACATACGGTTACGTAGTTCCTGCAGTGGTAATATAGGGGTTGCATACACTGTTTGTTTGATGTATTCCACAGAAAAAAGCCCAATGGTTTCAGGTCAGACCATTCAAAGCAACCACCATACCCGATGACATGTTGCTGGAATGTGTCTCGAATGTACCCCGTGACACTTGACACTATATGCAACGGGGTGCCGGCATTTTTTGGAACCATACATTCCGGAGTTCGCTTGACATCAAATCATCTAGAAAATTAGATAGTACGTCCTTCATTAATGACAAGCATCGGGATCCCATTAACGTGCCCTCTTAAAATACCTGGTCAATTTGTCTGTTTTTGAATAAACCACACCAGACATTTATCGACCAGCGAACTTGATGTTAAACTCCAACAGCACATCTGGATTATTCAGCTACCAGAAAGAGATGTTCTGCTTATTGTGCATAGTATTACTTGCAAAGCATGCCTCAGGTCGGCAAGAAACATTGACTGCATTTCTAAGTGATTCTTATTGAAGTTGTACCAATCGTAGCATCTCTGATCATCCCCAAATAAATATGAATTTTACTATTTCTATTTTCAATATTACTTTACTGGTGATGTTTTCTTTTATAAAAACGATGATGCTGAACGTTATTGTAATTGACTTTTTTTATGTATCTCGTACTGTTTTTGAGATAAGAATGCTAACTCCAAATTTATCAGCCAGGTGACACCGTAAGCAGTTTTTTCTGTAACGCGCATGGCAACTTTATTATATCTAGACTTCACTTTTATGACTGTAGACCTTGCCATTCATAAGTTATTGGGGTGTCAATGGACTTTAGCGGGTGCACTGTATATGAAAAGTAGCTACCCCTATAAATTCTACCTCGTATTTAAAACAGTTTTCCTTTTGTTGGATATGAATTTTCTGATTGCTCTAATAGAAAAACTAACGATTATTGAAGAAATTTCTATAGCGGCTTATCAAATGATATATATTTTTGCAAATGCAAAAACGAAAGGATATGTCAAAGATGTGCAATGTGTCACGACTTTGTCAGTTTAAAATTTTTAATTCCTCAGAAATATTTAATTTCCATCAATTTACTGTGTACAAATTGATTTTACAGAACAAATATTAGTTGGAATGCTACTCTTATAAATAAAATAGATCATCATTATTTTATAAATCTATTTACAATTTCATAGTGCCTATAGAAATTTTTTTCTATCATTACCAAAGAGCAATTACTTATGTTACTTTTACATTGTATGTTCCAGATTTAAAAGTAATCAAGCATTTGTATTTCTATGAACTGTGAGAGAAGAAATGGTAATTTTCTTGCTAAACTAATACCTGGTGTTGCCGAATTCGACCAACAAATTCAGGGTCGGGGGTAATAGTAGGGGCAGCATGAGAACGACAAATCACCATGGAACTCGCAAAAACTGTAGTAACTCGGAAAAACAGTTATGAAGTGTGTGATGTCGAGTGGAAAGAAAACAGGCAATAAATAGGAAAAAATTCATTTATTAGACGTGAAGCATGTTTACAATACGAATAATGCATTACAGCTTGACGTCAGAAGTGCAACGACAAGAGATTGTCACAGGAATTGTTTGAAGTTGTGGCCGCGTAGGCCATAGCACAGCCCACACTGATAGACGAACAAACGTTTCCTGTATGTTGGCGTGTTAGCAGAAGCAACGACGATCCTGCCGTGAGATCCTTCAGCGTCTCATACACAAGCAATTTCAGATAGCCCCAGAAGAAGACTCCTGATGACTACTACCATTGTGATTTTCACCAATTAAACATAGTTTGCGATCCCATTGTTCTATGGTGATTTGTAGTCCCCATGCTGCCTACTATCACCTTTCTGAATTTATCGGTCAAATTCGGCAACACCTTGTATAAATAAATAAAATAATATATGTGAAATTTAGTGTTAATAGCATTTGTATCAATAAATTTATTCATTAATTCGCATTTTTAAATAATCAAAGAAAGTTTATTCTCGGATTTAAAGTAATCGTAATCACAAAATTTATTTTATACAGAAACTCTTAAGCTAATACAGTTGATACTATGAGCCAGAGATTACTGAGATATTTAATCCTTAATAATCATTATTAACAATTAGATTATTAATTAGATGACTATTAATCCTTAATAATTCTCTAATTAATATACATGACGTATGGACCATATTCGTACACAGCAAAATTACGATCAAACAAATATAGAGAGTTGAGGGAATAATATATACGTATAGAAAAGTATCCCTAGTCTATCATTTAAGATTGATTATGGTACGTCTGGCTTCAACTTCTAGAAGTAAGCTGTTTTATCTAGAAAGCTGTGATAAATAATAAAAATTCGAATTCTTTTGAAATCACAATAAAATTTAACTGTATACAACTAATTAATACAAATGTGTTTTACAAAAATCTGCATCTTAAGGTAATGTTTTTAAGGTACTATTAGTAGTTTTTCTGCATTTGTTATGTCTGAAATAACCCAGAGTAAATTTATATATAATTTATATACACTGAATAAATACTAAATATTTAACTTCTACTAAATATTCATTTTACTTAAACGTATCTTTTTCACTGTAATAAACTATAATTTTTGAAAAGGTTTCATATTCTCTAGTGATATTGAATGCATTAAAAAGTATTTAATATGGCTTCAAAAGCACAGTACGTTTTACTTTTACCCCTTACGTGGTACTTTTCATGATACATTGTCTGTAGCATAATGGTCTCGAATATTCAAAAGTGATTTTTGTCATTTCCATTTTTTGTGTGGATTATCTATAATAGTGTCTAGAAATTTTACATTTCACAGAAAATTAAAATAGATAGGCAAAATAATAAAACATTAAGAGCCCTACAAAAGACTCACAAACTATCCATTACTTAAGTGCTCTCATTCTTTCTTCGAGTCTCCCTTTCATATAAATTATTAAAATTGTCATTTTCGACTTCTTCCCAAAAAAAACATTCTATGCATTTGTTGTTAAAGCGCTTAAATGTTTTCTTGGGATCTGATGTATTGTAATATATCTACTGCGAGCTTATGCAATGTAAAAAGCCTTTACGCTATTTTATTTTGTTTGTCAGGCTTTCCACTCTTGTTTCTTGTTACTGTGCAATAGTACGAACAAAAGTTATCTTTTTGAGTTCTTGAAATGAAGACAAATGAAACTCTTTATGATATGACAAATTACATTTAAAAATGTACCGAACACTTGCTCTGCTTAATATCGACATCGTTAACAATTCATATACATGCACCGAACTTTTTTTACACGATTCTGAAATAAAACTGTTTACCAATATATGTATTTTTACACGAATTTTATTTCTAGCACGAATTTGAAAGGGAAAAAAATTCAATTCTAATTTTAACAGTATAATCAGAAGACGTTCGGTTTATGCTCACGTATGTGTGAGTGACTGAGTCTACTTCCTGGCCTGTTTACTTTGTATTCTGAAGCTCTACGGGGAATACTTGAATTTTATAATAACTTTTTCTTTATTTTGCTGTTCTTCAACTTGCGCACAACATTTCGTTCTTCAGTATAATTGTTTTTTGTGTTAAAAAGTTCAGTTAGTAAGATACAATTAAATAATTTCAATAAAGTTCTCTAAAGTTTTTTTTAATTCGATGGTGAAATTCCCGGTATAACTTGAGTTGGAGATAATTTTTGTTTTACTATTGAAAAAGTAATATTGTAGGAATAGTGGCTTCAACAGGTCCAAGATCAAAGGGCCTGAAGATCAGTGGAGTCAAAAAGCATCGTTCAAGTATGGATATTTTTTTAAATACTTTTGCTCGTTTATAATGTACTCAGCCACCCAGTGTTGGATTATCCAAATATTCTAAGTTCAGTTATTTGCAGCTGATTTAATTCACGAGGGCTTGAAATTTGCTATAAGTATCGAACAATGTTTTCTTCCTCGTGATGCTTACAAAGAAGGTGCATTAAAATTTCTACGTAATCTAAAGTTTTGTGTAGCAGGTTATCTAGAATTATAAAAGCAATGGGAGAACCCTGTCCCCCTCCCCCCCAAAAAAAATCGTTAATAAATGAGTTTGTTAGAAAAAAAAACCAATAGACCGTTAATCGCGAACGAAATTCCTTGTTTGAATCAAAGCCGACATTTGCGTTAGACGTATCTGACACAACTACCGAGGACAGCATTTTTTTATCCGTTTTGTAATAAACGTGCATACTTATTATCAAGTAGCGATGAATATACTAGTTAGTAGTATTACTCCTAATTTTTAATTTGAGTTTTTATTTACTGTATGTTGTAGTGACAAAATATTGTATATGACAAGGTAAAAGATTAATTGAAAGGAATGAGCATATTTTCACATATGAAATTTATGCAGTAGCACAGGGTAAGGCAATGAAACCTCCCCAGTTTCAAAAGGCAGTTACAAACAAATAAAATAAGATCCAGAAAAAAAGTTTGTTATTTGTGAACAACAAATACGATGTCATTTTTCATTAATTGGTTTTAAAAATTATGTCCGCTAAATGGACTCTTCCAATGGTGACACGTTGACGAAGTTATTCCGGAAAGTTGTCTATAGTTCGTGTAATTTCCTGTGGAATGGCAGCCACTGTCTGGGGGATTGCCTTCTTTAGTGCTTGTAAGGTTGTAGGACGTTGTTTGTACACTTGAGGGTTTTTTGCTGCCCAGTAGAGAAAATTTCGTTTATTTACAGTGTCTGACAAGTGGAAGTGGGCCTCATCAGATGAAATCAAAACAGTGCAAGGGGGAATGTTCTGAAGAACTTTCGGGAAAGACTTCGCCATTGTGTCACCACGGAGGACGCCATTTAGCCAACATAATTTTTAAAACCAATTAGTGTAAAATGGCATCGTATTTGTTATTCACTAATAACGGACTATTTTTCTGTATCTTGTTTTGTTTGTTTGTAACTGTCTTTTGAAACTGGGGAGGTTGTTTTGCCAGACCCTGTACATATTTCACCATTCATTAGAAAATTATCCAAAAATAGCGTTTTCGTTTAAATTTGTTTAATTTTCGTTTAAATAAAAAATATAATTTTTTATCGTTACTTTATTTTGAAAAAGAGTATACTAACTTACAAAAATTTCAACTGTCTATCCTTATAAAGAAAGAGGAGCATATGTTTATCAAGTAAAGGATAAAGACTTGTGACTCAAGTTAGTAAAATAACAAAAAGTTTACAAAATGTCTGAATAGTTTGCAATATCTCCTTAACTTTCATCATCTTCCTTCTGAATAAATGTATCATTTTGAGAGATTTTTTCTTTCATGTAATGTGTAATAGAAATAAATTAAATCCAAGTTTACTTCATGTTAGTGACTTTTATATCAAAAACCGACGAGTAGGAAAGCAATAATCTCTCAAAAGTTAAATGTGCCTATACTGGGCGAATGCATTTAAATTGTGTAATATTTTGCATAAAGCAACGTACCATTTCTCATGATTAAAAAAGAAAAATTGTATAGTTCACTGAAAGTTCTGAATAAGATATTTTACTTGTTGTCTTAATCTTACAAGAACTTTCATAGATTCGTGCAGACTTACAGAATACTTTGTATTCTACTGTGATTCTACTTGCAAACAAGGTTTATAACAAAACTTCAGTATTCTTTACTGTCGAAAAATGTAAAAGTAACAAAATACGAAGATAAAACGCGAGAAGCAGACTCAGTGTTTTTGTATAAGAATAAAACTTTTCTATCCATTGCGACATGTTTGTAAAAAAACATGAAAATTTTTTTTCAGGAAGAAAATTTATGGTTCTTTATTCAATAATTTCATCAATTACCATTTTTTTAAAGAACAAAAATATTGAATCTACTTTTGCTTGAGCCAGTACATGGTATACTTGAACAATGTTTGAAAACCATGGGAGCTAATGTCTGAATGAAAAGCAAAAATGTTTGATTTTACTTAAAATTGTCCGAATTTAAAGGAATAAGGTTATTTTTATTCAATAATTTTGTTTTGCAAAAGTGTAAACAAAACGTTTTCAGCAAAAATAAGGTAAAACGTATTTAATAAATTAAAATGATTAAATAAAAGTAAAATAAGAGTTTTACAGATTTATTAACAAATTCACGCAAATGTACTTGAATTTTATAAGCACCTACGTACTAAACTAGATATTATTGCATATACTATTAGTGCTTTTTGGAATAACCGCACTATTAAATTTTACGGTTTCTATTTTAGTAAGGAAAACGCTGAAAGTTTATTCAGAACCTAGCAAAAAGTAAGCTAAAATGTGGGTATTTTTCACGTAAAATTAGTAAATTTATTTTTTTACTTCGGATATATGTTTCGAATTATATGCTTCATATTAAGCTACTATGAATAGTAGAAGATGCTCAATGTTATAATATACATTAAAATAAATTTGAATTACATAAAAATAAATTTGATTATTCAAGAATTACAGTTCCTCTTTATAATGAAAAAACTTTATCAGATGCAAAAGATTTTTTTTTAATTTCATAAATTCTAAATAAGAATTAATTTCTCCTTTCATAGAAAACACCTAAAATACACATGTAGCGGATATTTAATAAAAATACAACGTAAACTTCTTATTGATCTAACTTACGTCATAAAAGATGGATGGAGAAAAAACTAATCCAGAGGAAGATAATTTATTTATATATAATCTTTAAACATAAGTACCCCTAAAGCTAAATACATCACTTGTATTTGTCAAACTCTCCACATGAAAGGTAGTTAAAATTTATTTACTTATTATATAAAGCATGTCAAGCGTAGTAAATCTCTTTATTATCTCACTTATAGAAAATGATTTCCATAAAGTAATAGGCTCATTATGAACATATTCTATTTACGTTAAAATATCAGGTTTTAGTAGGGGTTATTGTCTCTCACAGCATGAATACCCATCAATGTAACCAACAAAGAAAACTTTTAAACATGAAATTAACTAAACATATATAGAAAAGCTATAACCCTTTATTCTTACAAGAAGGATAGAGTAACACAAAATTATTAATTGAAATTTTAGAAGCATTTATTAATTACTCATATTGATAAAATTGATTTATAAAAATGATCTTAAGTAGTATTTCATACTTACTAATGGCATTCAAATATTCAGACTACAAAAAGAAAGGTTTCTAAATAATAATTGATAAAAAAAGGTATTATACAATGTTTTATTAAAATTCTGCTTTCATTTAAAGTTGTTTATGTGATTATTATAAGGAAACTGCTAAAAAAATGCAGAAAAAAAAAACCTTACGAAAGCTATTTATATAATAACATTATTTTTTTTATAATATGATCCCAGTAGAATGATTCTGTCCTTTGTTCTTTACAGTCTTAGTTTCAATAATATTGTAGAATTTGTTTCGAAAATGTATTAAAATTTTAAAAGTACAACATGAAAAAAATTGTAAAAAGATAAAAAAAATATTTAAGTGAAGCTCTGAATAAGAAATACAAAAGGATTGTGTAAAAAATAAGGTTTATCTCAAGTGAAAAAATATTTCTTCTCGTTCTTGGGAAAAAACTGGAATTGTACGAAAGAAATTCCACACTTCATCCAATATTTGAACCAACCGGAAGTTACTACTCCGAGAAAGGAAAAAAAGAACGAAGAAACGTTCTATTTCCGTCTTATAGTGTACCAGAATAACTCCTTTGATCCTCAGAGCCCATAGGGGGTTTGCAAACATTTAATCCTAGAATGAAAGACAAAAAAATTTCGTTTTGTTTCTGACAGAATGAAAAGAAATATTAGAAAAATGGGAGGGGGAAGAAGGGACAGTAATGAACGATTTATACCCTTAATTCATTTTGTAACTGCAATACCCTAATATTTTAATGATTGTGTTTAATATGAGTTTATTTAAGCCTTCCACACACACACACACAAAATAGAAACTGAATTTTCTTTAATTTACAGAATGTTCACTTATTGGCAATTGCAATATCTGTGACATCATATACGTTAAATATTTCAATGTAAAATAAAGTTGCGAATAATTTCAAAATTTCATAAAAATATACTTTTATTTTATAATAAAATAGTTAAGCAAAAAATGGCCTTAAAAAAAGAAATGATATCATAAAAGAAAATATACAAAAAAATAAAGTACGTTCCTGTTGGAATGAGCTTGAAAACTTTCCTAAATATTTCAACAACAACGTTTCATCTTTACTTGTATTCGCTAATTATTGACTACAAATTTGAGTAGATTTTAGCAATATTTTCAGTACTTTGAGAAGCACTATGAACAAAAATATAAGAAACTTAACTTAATTTTTTAAACTATTAAATAAAATTTCAATTGAATTATAAAAATATATTCAATTTCAACTTTTATAAAGCAGTTTTTTATATTAAATATTATTATTGATATTTACATTAAAAACATTAAAAAGAGTGTGAAGACATTACTTTTCTATGAACCACTTCTAAACTACTGCTAATACGAATAAATGTCTTCAAGTGCATCGGCTTAGACTAAGCTTTCAAAGGGGATTTCAATATTGTTAATATTAAGTCTATTTTAAAGCGAATCTTGATATATATTTAGTATACATACACTGTCTACCAATAAGTAATCGGACACATGTGATAAGAGAGATATACAAAATTTATTCATATTCAATAGTTGGTAGAGCTTCCACCTGAGACAATTAGAGCCTTAACCCCCGGAGCATATTTTCCACATGTGTTTGGATGATGGGAAGTGGTATTTTCTTCAACTCCGCTTGAAGAAGACATGCAAGTTCTTTCGCCGATTTTTCGGGTGGTTGCTTCACCCTTTAATTCAGCGATCCAACTCGTCCCAGAGATTTTCAATAGAATTTAAGTCTGAACTCTATGAAGGTCCAACCGAGTCGGCTTTATACCTCATTGTCGTCATATCAATTTATGGTGGACCTCGCAATATGACAAATAGCGTTGTCATCCTGAACGTAACAGTGATTCAACCTGTAAAATTGTCACAGCTTAGGAAGCACATGGTTGTCTAGAAAAGTCGAGTAGGAGTCGGCGTTTAGTTTACCATAATTTGGAATCAAGGTTCATACTTCATACCACGAAAAACATCCCCAGACCATAATTCTACCTCCGCCAAACATTATTCTAGACACAATGCATTCTGGCAAAAGATGTTCTCCAGGAATACGCTAAACCCAGACATTGCCATCCGACTGGTAGAGATTGAACCTTGATTCATCACTCTAGAGTGATGAATCTCTCTCTTCTGTTTCCCCTCATCTACGATCCAATTTCGAAGTGCCTTGCACCACCTAACTCTAGCAATGTGGTTCGATTTTGTAATCAAAGGCTTATGAGTGACAGCACGACTCTGTAACTAAGCAACTGTGCTTCCTTGCGTATTGTATTTATAGAAATAACATTCCCGTATGCTTGTTGGAACTCGCGGAGTATGTGGATCGCGATTTGGGATAATTTATCCCAATTTCTGTAGACAGCGCTCTCTCTCTCTCTCTCTCTCTCTCTCATCGGTCTATATCTCTCAGTTTCGTGGATCAGCCGGGTCGAAGCACATTCCGACAGCTTCCACTTTTAAATCACAAAAGCCATTGTCAATTTTGGAATGTTTAACTCACTCCATTTAATTTCTTAAATGATTATGTATTAAAAACTCAAAATATTAATTTAATTTCTAAGGATTACTTTCTACAATATTTTAATATAAAAAATATCCATATAATTTTTTTTATAATTTTCTTAACTCTTGCTGAAAGTTAAGAAAAAAAATCAGTAAATAATAAACTATGTGCAATGGGAACAAGAAAATGGGTTTATTTCGATATGAATTTTTGAGATAAAAATATTTCCAGTTTCTCTCAATTATTTTATATTATAATTAACTATTTTACTTTGAAAAATTTCGAACAATTACGAGCTATTCCAAAGCATATTAGAATTAAAAATATCAACCATATATTTATTGTAAAAGATTAGCATACGATACATGTTCAATGGCAACGTATTCATTTTACCTACCAGTGATTATTTGAAAAGTTAAACATTTCAAAGCCCGACGTTAAGTGATTCCTTTTTATGAGATTTTTACAAGCTTCTCTCGCGAGCCTAACTGCGATAAATATGATTTCTAAGTAAAATCTTTCAATTTCAGTGCAATTAAAAATACGTACACAGAGCTGTAAATTATAGCCCCTTACAATGCGCTCCTTTTAGTACTAACATGTATTGAACATTAATCTGAGATAAAAAGATTTATCACAGTGTTCATACCGAGCTACAACATTAAATGCGACACACTTCCCCGGTTTATGAGTTTTTCGGGAAAACATAAAATTGATTATTATTCAAGGAAAAGGTGCTCCATGAATGAAGTACTATTTTTTTTACAGATTCATAGCAAAAATAAATTTAGTTTCTATGCATTCGAACTTTAACGAAATAAAAATACTAGAATATTTTAAGAAAAGTTGTAAAAGTTGGTGAGGGAATAATTTTTAAACAGGAACACAACAGCATAATTATTTCCTTATTTGTAAATATAGAATTTAAAAAGACACCATTCTTAAATATTAATTTCATTTCAAAACGTAGAGCGAAAATTTAAATAAGATTAAATCACAAATAATTTTTTTCCCATTTCATGTTTTTTTTCCTTCCAAAAACCTAAGTCCCAAATGGAGATAAGTGGTTATACATTGGTAAAAAATATGCTGTGAAAAATTCCTAATGTCCTTAATTCTAGCTGTGTTTGTTTCACATTTTTCCTCTCTGGCTTATCCTATTACCATTTTGAAAAAGCTACTTCTAATGTTTCGCATAATACATTCTTCCTAACTGACTCGAAAAAAAGAAAATTTGTTAATTGGCTTAGATTTTCAGGTAATAGATACACTACAATTATTTAACAAATACATCTATTTATTATTTTTTTTACCCTCATATACTTTTCTTGTGGAATAACAATTCATGTTTCCTTTTATATGAATTGCTAAAAAATATTTATTTTTTACTACCAATAAGCATATATTGAACAAAAAACGAATATCCCAGAAAATAATCCGATCACCACCAAACTTAGCATGTAAATTCTATCATATCAAGTTTTAAAACTATTAAATTTTCAGTGCCATCAAATGTTCGGTCATATAATGAGTTTTCTAGTGCGCAACTAGAATTGTATCAAATAAAATAACAATTGAAGATGCTTTAATCTTTTCTGGTTGTCGGCTTTGCAGTTTCTTGGAAGCACAATCAACTTACGGTGGCTGTTACAACTCTTTAAGTTACTTCATAGCACGTTAGATGAATTCAAAACTGTTCGCATGTTCATGATATTCAAAGCTGCCTGATCATACTGAGCAACAGGCTGAGACCTCAATCCTCATACGGATTTCTTATATAAATCCGACTGCAAAAGAATTTTCCGTGAGGTTTAGAAAAACAAGAGATATCAATCATTGGCATGGCCAAGTAATTTTAGCGCGTTTTTCACATGTTGTATTTTACAATAATGCAACTAATGAAATTTTTACTAACAGAAAGTAGTGTACTGTACCACTCCTCTAAATGTACTACTATTGAGCTGAAAAGAAATAATGACACAAATCTGTATCAGCACTATAAAAAAGCAAAAACTAGCGAAATTCAGGAAAATTTGCAGGAAAATTCGGGAAAATTTAAATATGATTCGGCTCATCTAGGGCACAAATGCGACCAAATGCCGAAAACCCGAGGTCAATTGGTTGCTTATTGGCTGAGAAAAAGATACCACAAAATATGGAACGAAGACGAAGACGAAATTTGCCTCTTAATAGTGCTTTTGTTCCACTACGTGAAAAACGCGCTAAAAAGCAAAATAAATGTAAAATTTTTACATTTTGCAATAGAAGAATACGGAAGCGCCATAGTTATGATAAAATAAGTCATTCTATGGTGTTGCTCTTTTCCGACTTCAAAAAATGCTGTATTTTAAAAGAACAAAAAGAATAATAAACTCAAATTTCATAGTTCTCACTATTTAGTCTTATATTATTGTTAATTTTAAAATTCTACAAAAAATTATTAGTAAAATTAACAAAATAGTACAATGAGATTTCTAGCAGTTTTAATCCAAAAAAGAATGATTAAAGTACATCCGGGTGATTCTTTAGGTACCTTATTTTTAAGGGATTAAAAATAAAAGAGTAAAACATGTGTGGTTTTGTGTAACTGATCATATCGAAACAATAAAATCTACTAAAACAAACCCAAGCTGTTTTTTTTATAAAATTTATCTTTGATGTAATTGTTGTAGAAATTGCAATATCCTACCTCACAATTTGCAATGAGTTTTTTTTTTTGTTGTTTGCCGGTTGATCTCTGACTCTTAGTACTAAATAATATTAGTTAGGAGATGATGTTCAATCGAATCGTCAAATAGTCGGGTAATCTCATGGATAGAAATGAAGTTTTCACAAGATAGTTCTAATAAATGTCTTAATGTGTATGGTAGGGCGTTTCAAAGGCTTCAGTATCAATACTTACTCGTATCTGAAAACTTAGCATCAAAAAGATCTGATCCTAGCCAGCTACTAGTGTGCTTTGGAGGAACTCTAAAAAATCTCTACGAGTTCCTTACTCTATACGTTATTACTATGTTAATGCTATTGGAGATAAATTCATCATTGCAGAAGATAATACTGACTTCAATAAACTTGGCTTGTTGGTTTTTATCTTAAAGAACATGATTGGAATTGACTGGAATGTCTGATTGATCCCTAGATCTTATCCAATAGAGTATCTTTGAAACAACTTCGGCCGATAAGAGGCTGTTTCAACCCTCCTCGGTGTTGTTAGAGGAATTGAAACAAAAGATTTTAAATATTGCTTTCCATTCTAGTGTCTGAAACTCAATTAACGATATGGAAAACTGAATTTGTCAATGCATAACAAAAAAGAGCAACAAACGCAGTCCCTTTTAAAACCCATTTATTTAATTTTTTCTTCTCAAAACTCTGATTTTTTTATAAATCAAACAGCAATTGCAAAAATTTTTATTCTTTGTATGTAAATAATGCTTTATTTTGAGTTTATGTAAAATTAAACTAAAGACTGTATAAAAAAATACAACCCATAAACATTTCATATTGTTAGGCTCATTTGTTTTCAAATTAGACACAAATACTTCTGCATTAACTTTTGAGGCCAATGTATTACTTCAGAGAAATTTTATAAAAAACCTACTTAAGTAACAAGTAACAATGATAAAAATATTTTCACCTTCTCTGGTAACGTAAGAAGTTGTGTATCAGCAGGGAAAAAAGGAATAAAAAATATGTTATATACAAGAAAGGAAAACAGGTAAGTAAAGAAGAATGCCGTCAAGTATTGCAATTCAAAACATCATATCAGGATACGTTTTTTACAGAATATGCAACAACCTCTTGAAATTCAGTTGGGAAAAAAGAAATTTGTGACCAATATTTTGTTGAATAAGTTTTTCACAAAGGGACTTTGAAAAAGTTTGTTCCCATCTTTTTATGCACTAGAATAGTGTTCAAGGCTCATGAAAAACTATGCTTGTATGGAGAATATTGCATTTAGAAATTTATAAAAAGTAAAAGACAAACAGAACAAATTCTTAGAAAAGTAAGAAATTGAGCCTGTATAAATTTGTTTTGGTTTGAATCATATCTGTATACAGAATAAAAAAGATAAAAATGTATGTACAGATTTTAATGGAATTTTAGAATTTTTTAATCAATGAAATTGATTTTTTAAACAATATAGCAATGTTGTTCGAGGAAAAAACTTTAGAAATTGTAAGCTCCCTACATGACTATTTTTAAAAACTAAAAGTGCATTTATAGATGCAGTAATTCTTATTTTTCCTTATTATAAAGTTTAAAAATATACTTAATAATTTTTATTTAAATATAATAAATAAGAAAATCAATGCACGTCAAGGAAGCAAACTGAAAAACGAAATTTAATTTTTTCCTCAGCATTTGATCATTTATTTTAAAGTTTATTGGAAAACTTTTTTGTTCACAACCTCTATAAAAATTATAGATTCTATTATACAAACAACTGGCATATCAAATAAACTAATAGGACATAATAAAGAGATTTTTACATACTATTTAAATCCCAATTAGAGTAAGAATTTGACATTTTGTTAAAAGAGAAATACCCAGATTTTCAATTCCTTATATTGGCTTTATACGACTGTGCCATCAATAACCATTACCATTTATAACCTTTTACCGTTTTTAAAAATCATTTCAAACAGCAATAAATTCTTTATTATCTCATTTCTAGATAAAGACTCTGAACTAAGTAATGCACAAGTTAAAAGCATGCCATCCGGGTAATTTACTTATTAAAAGCTTATTGATGGAGCAGAGCACCCTTTCAAACATATGCAATTTTATTTAAATTATTCAAATTAGCTTTTAGGCTGGCATTTTCTTGATAAAGTAATAACGTATTCAAAGTTAGTATCCGACAAAAAAAATATTTGTCATAAACTTATTTAAAATAGGATCTTAGGAGCAGATAATAACAATAAATTTCCATGCCTGCAAGAACTTTGAGAAATAAAGTACAAGATCTTTATGAGTTTCCTTTTGGGAATACAATATACTTTTCATTTCATATGAGAAAGACGTTTTATGAAAATAATTTAATATTTAACGTGGAATTTTTTATCACTCTTATGAGCGTATTTGAACTTAAGAATTTATATTACATAATGTCTTAAAAATGCTATATTACACAGTATTACTTAAGAAAACATATAATGTGTGTGTGTGTATATCGTATATATATATATATACACACACATACTGTACGATTTAAATATATACTAGTAATTTAATTTCTTATTTTTATTTTATACTTACAGAAGAAATTTTGTATTAAAAGGCATATTTTTGTCGTCCAGCTAAGATAATAAAGCTCTTTAAAAATGCTTATCTGTTACTATTAATTTTAGAATAGATTTTGAAAATATAAAATTATTCTTTTTCTTATATGCCTTCAATAGCAAAAATTAAAATATTTGTAATAAATAATGCAATAATTTGTAATGGGTAATTCAATTTTTAAATTTTTTTGCCCATGACAAAAATCACACCCGTTTCAATTTCTTTTAAATTTACTGAAGTATTTATATGAAAAAATAAAACTAAAATTTGTCACATTTTTCTGATATCACTTTGAAAATTTAATTGAATTTCCTAGAACTTTATATATTTTCATTGCATTTTTTATATTAGTTTCACGCAATAAATTCAACTTTAGCTTTTGATCATTTATATTAACTCATCGAGGAAAAACGGAAATTGAATGTGAAAACTTAATAGTAAACGTTCCATCGAAACACTGTACAAGTATAAAATTTTTTATCCCAATGATAAATATTTCTAAGCTTCTAAGAAAAACTGAATTATACGAAATAAACTCCACAGTTTTCCATCCATTATTCAAACCAGTTGGAAGAAGAAACTTCCGGTATATTTACTTGGTTAAAGTAGAAAAGAAGAAGAAATGTAGCTGCTTCCGGCCGTAGTCTACATCCCAGGTTCCCGAATTTATTCAGTCTACCTCTACGAATTCCAGGAAACAATTATTTAAGATCTATAAAATTTCCTTCCTATAAATATTTATTACGAAGTATAAAAATAACTATATATATAGTTTAATATTTATAAAATACAAATTCTTATGTCTCAGAATTTTTAGAAGTTTGCATAGAAGTCGCTAAATAAATTATGTATTAATAAATGTCTAACGTTTCTTGACTTTATATAAGGAAGAGAGCTTTTAGCCAGTTAACTTGGATTGACGAGACACTCGCCATGGAGAAGTTGCAGGATTTTGAATATTCTCGAGTTCACTCGTCATGCATAAAAAGTAATTACTGTTGGCTATTTAAATTGTAATTTTTGAGAAAACAAAACATATTCTCAAATTTCAAGATGCTTAGAATATTTTGAGACCAGGCTAAAATTTTTTTTAAAAAAATAAATAAATTATATGAAAAATTTAAGGTGAACTCACATGCATCCCTGTATGCACCAGTTGAAACAACGTATAAGTTCGCATTACGAATGAATTTATGTGTGCCATGATAATTTTTGAAGTAAAACTTCTTTACGCACGCTTGACTTGGGGAGTAAGCTGATGAATGCATGACGAGAGCGTTACGAAAAGTGTAATCGGGCGAGGCGAACGCACCCTTGAGTGAGTGAATGAATGAATGACTGAATGAGCGAGTGAGTGAATGAATGAATAAAATGAATGAATGAGCGAGTGTGTGAATGAATGAGTGAATTAGTGAATGAGTGAGTGAGTGAATGAATGAGTGAATTAGTGAATGAATGAGTGATGAGTGAGTGAATGAGAGAGTGAATAAATGAGTGAATGAGTGAGAGTGAGTGAATGAGTGAATGAATGAGTGAATGAGTGAATGAGTGAATGAATGAGTGAATGAATGAGTGAATGAGTGAGTGAATGAATGAATGAGTGAGTGAATGATGAGTGAGTGAATGAGTGAGTGAGTGAGTTAATGAATAAGTGAGTGAATGAGTGAGTGAATGATTGAGTGAGTGAGTGAAAGATTGAGTGAGTGAGTGAGTTAATGAATAAGTGAGTGAATGATTGAGTGAGTGAATGAATGAGGGAGTGAGTGAATGAATGAGGGCGTGAGTGAGTGAATGAATGAATGAGTGAGTGAGTGAATGAATGAATGAGTGAGTGAATGAATGAATGAGTGAGTGAATGAATGAGTGAGCGAATGAATGAATGTTTTGTTTCTATCAGAAACCTGGTTCAATGATGATGAAAATGTTGACTTCCCGAATTTTAATTGTATTGCGAGATTTAAGCGTAAAAATGTTAGATCAGTAGGAGTGGTAATTTATCAGAAATCGAATGACGCCTCGAATAAAGTAACTTCGAACATGGACATTTTATTACGATATATTCGTGAAATCGATATTGGTCAATCGTCAATTGGTGATATATGTGCTGTTCACTGTGTTTTGGACGATGGAACAAATATCACAATGGCAGTTGCTTACATTTTGCCCAATAACAGTTAATAATATTATAAAGTTTTTATATAAAAGACTTATAATTCATGGTCGAGTAGGCCCTGAAGAATTAGGAGAAAACTATCATACGTTGGCACTAATTTTAGTAGGAGATTTCAATGTTAATTTTGCGTCCGAAGATAGACAACTCTTGGTAAACTTTCTACAAGATAAATTAGAACTACAAATGAATAAAATAAATAATAACCGAAATGAGCCTACCACAAGACATGGAACAACAATCGATGCAGTTTTCTGTAGATACCTTTCTGATTTTCATTCGAAAACATATTTCTTATACCATAAGCCTATTGTCTCGCTCTTACAATCAACCACTGTAATTACTGAAGTATCCGATAATGAAAATAATGAATAAAAATCAAAATCTATAAACAATAGTAATTTATTGATGAAAATCTATAATACATTTAAATATGTGTAGAAAATTAATATGCGTATATGAATATACATGTATATATTATACATATATACATATATAAACATATATATACATACATATAAATGGAGCTAAAGAAGTTTTACTTCAGTCGTGTGGTCTAAAGCACACTCGTTTTTTTTTTAGATGTTAACCTGAAAGTATTTATTTACAAAAGGGCTCATTCAGGTATGGTCAGGCGTTGGACGAATTCAAACACCAACCATGTACTGAATTAATTGATAGCTGTTGACCCGAAGTTATCTAGCTAGCAAGGGGTGTAAATGCCAATTGTATGATGTTACAACCATGTGCTGACATTAGAGCAGTGCTTCTCAAACATTCTTTTCTTGCGACCCAATTTTCAATTATAATTTTCATCGCCCACCTCCTCCTTAATAACAATGTTATGAATTGAATAATAATATTCTTTCATATAAAGCTACAATACGACTTTGATTATAAACGTTACAAACTATCAAGATTAGTATTAAATTTGTATATAATTTAATGAAAGGCCCATAGGGTCACTGGTAACTATTAAACTTGTACTTAACTTAATACTATTAAATTTAGTATGAAATACATTGTATAGTACTGGTACATTTATAAGTGTATTATATAAGTGTAAATGTGTTTTTTATTTTTATAATGCCAGAATTTATTTATTTATTTATTTTGCTTCTTTAGTAAATTAATAATTTTTTTAAATAATCTTTTTTTTTCAACTTTTCAATATACTAGCGCCCCCTTGTAGGATTATCAGGACACCTATGGGGGCTCACCCTACAGTTTGAGAAATGCTGCATTAAAGTAATGGTCCAATGTTGTGCTGCCTAAAGGATAGATATTTTATTCGGGTGGAAAAGGAAGAATGCTCTTTTCTGGTAAGAGGACTGTCATCCACCTTACTCCGGAACTTCTTTTGAGTCAAGACAAATAGAAAATATTTTGACGGTCACTAAAATTCATAGATATCCATAGGCGGATTAAGGTAGTTGGAGGCCCCTGGTGGTAAAAGGTTTGAGGCCCATGGGCTTAAGAGTCGAAAAACTAAAATAGTGAAAAGAGTCGCTTACTTTAAATTCTCAAAATAAAATGTATTGCTATAATAAAACTCATCGGCTAAAAGAAAAATCTGAACTGTACATAAAAAAAATTAAAAACCTTACTTAAGAGCTTACAGTTTTGCTATACAGTTTGATTTCTCTTTGGCAAAATCATCAATTATTTTCACCATATCTATTTTGTCCAAAACATTTTATTTTGTATATAATATGGCCATGTTATTCAATTTCTCGTTTCTTCCATAGTACAACTTAAATTATTTTTAACACTTTTTAAAACTAAAAAAAGAAAGAAACGAGCCTTACAGTAGTCGCATACGATGTGTAACATCTGACATGTTATCGTGGTAAATTCACAATAGCAACTTAAATCCTGAAAAAAATGAATCGAGTATGATTGGAAATAATTTTCTATGGAATAATTATATCTTTAATGAAAATTTTATTTAATTAACAAAAGGAGTAATGCAATTTTTTATCAAAAATAATTATTCTTGTTCAATTTGTGGAAGTGCGGTAATGATAATTTACGATAACTAAAATATGACACATATACTTGTGATTTCAAAGTATTTAAAAACCGTTGAAAAATAGCGTCAATAACAGTGCCACTGTTAGTTGTCGAAACATTTCGATTTGTGTTCATTTGGAGCTTGAGTTCATCATTCAAAAAAGCTATGAGTGGCTCGGCTTCTAGCAAACTGAAGTTAACTTTAAAATGACCACTCAAAATCATGGACAGCGATTGATAGTTTTTTTATTTTTTTAAGAGCAAAACCACCTTTGGTATATGGTATAAGTAAATAATGCAGGAAATCTTTAATTTTTTGAACCGTTTTGATTCACTTTGTCCATTTTCAAATAAGCATTCTGCCGCACGTATGTCCCCAATATCTTGACTAACAATATCCAGTCTACTTGTTTGACGATAAGTAATATCCATATGTCGAGCCACAACATGTGAGTTGTTCTGTTTACGATAGATCGCAACAACAGCTGCTCTGTGTCCCGGTCGTTTAAATTGTACGCAACAATCGAAGTCAGGTATCGAAACACGTTCGTCATTGTCTAACCACGCCTCTGCCTAAATGACTTAGCTTCTTCTCTGATCCTAAAGTGAGAAAACAAAGATCCTACGGCCTAGACCGCATGGGGTGGGGGATAGGGGCGGAGCCCCTCCCGAATGAAGGAGGAAAAACAGAACTTCACTGAATAGCGCGCGCTTCCCCAACTTCCTGTTACGCATTTCCGTCCCTTTTCACGAAATCACTCCCACAAATCTCCAGCAATCGAGAGGAAAGATGTTACACATCAAAAGGATCAATCACCTGATGCATTCGATATTGGTATTGTTAAAAATATTTTCAAAGTTATTCTACATTAGGATTTCTTTTACATTTCGATAAATTTCTAGCGGGTTTTCATTGTATCTTTGTTTTTTTTTCATTTCTTGTTCCAAGGTGGCGTGGTTGGTTTGTCGCTGGCCTTTGCACTCATCAAGCTTGGGGCCCCTACCAGTGCTGGGGGCCCCTGGCGGCCGCCAGGTCCGACATCTGCTTAATCCGCCACTGTAGCTATCCATAAAAACTTATGGTCGGAAGGATCGTCTGCCTCATGAAAAAGCAATCAAGCTAAATTACATTATATCCCCGTACATAGACCTCCCAAACAATAAGTAAAGTAATAAAATTTGCAATTTCATAAAATAAACCCATCTTTTTTATCTAATATTTTAACAGCGCCATCGCTCGATTTCATTGACACACAGTTGCGCGCTCTCAAACGGAGGCGCCACATTTAACTGGTTAAGTGATTTGTTATAATCAATAGTTTTATTTGGATAGAATAATGCTATTTAACTTTTAAAATAATAAGCCTTAAAGGAATTTAAATTTTTTTTCGTTATTCTATAGAAATTATGACTACAGTCACTAATTAAGAAAAGCGTATGTAAAGCGCCAATATATCTCAGTTTTGTTTCTAACATGGCCCAGCTTATTCCATAGCCCTATAATGTCTCCTAATATCCTTCGGAGGAGGGTAGACACAGCCTCTTATAACACAATTTATGTTTTGCTTGAATAATTTATTAGTTTCAAGAAGGCTAAACAAATGAATTTCCTTTCAATAAAGGGCAAAACATCTCGCTTGGCTTTGCACTGAAAACGAACAATAAAACAAGATAGTTTGTATTAATTTATTTTGAATTAACTCTTTAGATTGATTGTGTGCACATACTTTAAGCACATTTTTCAGCATTTATTTTTTTGTAGTTAGATGTTTATTTCATGTAGTTAGATGTTTATGCATACATATTCTTTATTTCTTAATTTTTCTTATTTCATTTAATTCTACTTATTTGTTTTACAGAATTTGATGTCACAATAGATATTTATTTTCTACTGCATCGACTTCCCATGTTTTTCTATTTCTTATTACGAAATAGTTTTATTAACCAAAAGTTAACTTACAATTTCACATTTAACAACCATGACATTAATAAGTGCTACTAATTTTTGAAGGGAAACAGAAATTCTTATAGAAACAAAATTGAGTTTCAAATAATTTCATTCCACCCTCAACAAAAAATGGAAATAGAAGCAAATTGCATTAACTACACTTTTAATAAAAAAAAGAATCCTGAAGAAAATGGAAATAGAAATTATCAACCAATTTTACGTAAAAATGAGATGAAATGTTTCATTTCCTTCCGGGACGGAATACCCTTTGTAAATGTTCAATAGTCAAAGTGTACATTGTTGTTCAATGTCAAATTATATAAGATAGGGAAACTTTATTGACAGAAAGGTAAAGAGAGAGATAATTCTGAAGCGAGTTCTCACGCATTTTCAACTAACCTCAAGGGAAATATATGTTGTTACTTGCTTGATTCGAGAGCCTTATCTTGTGAAGGAACCATGATATGCAGATGATAATTGCTATTTAAAGCGAACTGAACTAGAAAAGTAGATGTTGAAATCGTAATTGTAAGGAGATGTTTTAGCGATTGTGAGGTGTAGTATTAAATTGGAGATTATACGTTGTTTGAATTAGAATTGGCGACGGAAAACTAAAGCTAGTGAAGCTACGGGTAGCTGGTGTCCAGACTTATTCTGGAGTTTGAACCTGCATGACCGTAATTCGAAGCCATATTTTTCCAGTTAAGAGAATCTTTTATTAGAAGTATTTAGAATTTGAGGCTTATATTGCTTTCATTGCCATTCTCTCTTGAGATATTTTGACTGTAAAAATTAATAATTGCTGAGCTTTACACAATATCACAGTTGATTCTTCTCCACTTAACATTAATATACTATCTCCAGTTCATTTCAATTCAAGTAATTAACTATAAACTACACATTAAAGTAATACAAAAAATATTAATTTTAATTTAAAAAGGTAACATTAGTGTAATATTTGATACGATATTAAAATCATTATATGTGAATAAATGTGTCATTACTAACACGACATAGGTACTTTTGAACATCACAGCACTAGAGCAGCTTTTGCCCTAACTCTGCACTGACACAAGCTGTCATGGCGAGTCTATTTCAAAATAATGCATCAGGATCCAATGAAGATGAATTGAAGTGTCATAAAAAATAATTCAATTCATTTGAAAAATGTCTTGGTCTAAATGGTGAAAACAAGGAAGACCATCGAACTATCAGCACTATATTTTTTATTAACATTACAGTCTGAAACAAAACTTGAAGACTATTGATGTATGAGCAGTAGAATCGACGCTTATTACTTCACGCTAAAACATGAAGGTTTATGTTCCCAAAAAGATGTTCAAATATACGGTGAAAATAAAAAGCTGACTTACAGCCAAGATCTTTTTCAAATTTATAACGGAAAATTCCAAGCATCTTAAAGTTTCGTCTACAAATGCAGGGAAAGATTATAACACACAGATCTCTCTTCAAACATTACAGCTGCAAAAGCGTTTTGAATACTAAATGGATATATGCTACAAAATGTGACGACACAAAAGAATTCTTGAATTCATTGTAAGGCTTTCAACAAAATATTGGTGTTAATTACAATAATGTTTATTCACCAGATGTGATCTTTAAAAATAAAATAGTATAAAACTTTGATCTATTGTATTAATTTCGCATTTAGGTTGGTTTCATGCACATATTAATATTAGGATATATTTGAACTGAAAAATTTAAACAAAATTATTTATATAGAACTACATTCATTCTAAAAATGAGAATAATTTTTTTTTTATTGAAAAAGGTAATTTGAGACTTCCATTAGAGTGGTTTGCAATGGAATGTAGAATTTCAATAAAATTTAATGTTCTTAAGATTTGAAATATATGTATATTTCAAACTCCCTCCCTCTCTCTCTTTCTCTCTGAGTGCATAAATTTAAAAAGGACATTGTAATTCATAAATTTATATCGATGATGCATACATAATTATATTCCGGAGAGAGCAAAAATAATTGACTTTGCAATATCTTTATTAGAAGCAAAGTTAGATGCTAAGGAATCAGGCAAAATTAAGTATTTAGTTCACGATAACGCTGAGAAAATTTTAAAAATACAACTCTTTTGAACCAACCTGCATAAATAAATAAGTTTTGAAGGGGAAGAGCTTTGAATTACTTGTGTAATAATGTTAATCGTCTGATAAATTGAGCTGCAATTCACCAACTAAAGTTAAAGAAGTGGAAATTGTTTAAACTGATTTGCTAAAAAATGTACCTCTAATTGGATATCTTTCATTTTTAGTGGGCAGAAATCTCTCGGATATTTTATAAGTATTGATACTGCTAGGCTTCCTAAACGCTGCACTAAGGACATGTGATATCAAAGCCAAATTTACAGAATTATAATCTACGGTATAAATGTAAAATGATTGAAAGCTTCTGCGAGGGGAGAAATACGATAATATCAGTATTGACTTCTACAACCACGACTGGCAATAACTGCTGCTACTAATTCAATTTTGAATTAAAGAGACTTTGGACATGTTGTTGCAGTATGACAACTCATGTTGACTCCCTAACATTATTAAAGTTGATCTGGTATAGTAGCAGGTGGTGTATGCAGTACCAGTCATTGTCCAATTACTGAACAAATGTGTTCAATAGGTGATAAATCGTGAAAACAGGCAGACCAAAACAACAATGCAAATGGCCGGGGTAGAAGATTTGAATATTTTGTTTGTTATGATTTTTCCAGCATTGTTCTGTTAGAATATCGCTGCAGAAAGCTCTAAAGGTAAAGGAAAATAATAAACTCCAAGACCTCAGAAATACCTAGCTGATCAGTATACCGACAATGCATATTAATGTAGTGCAAGTGTAGAATCCAATATTAGTAATTCATCCGATTTATATTATGCTAAATTAGATATTTGAAACTAAGCGTTGAATCTGCACATGTGTTCATATCTCTTATATTCAAATTAATATTTAAAAATTCGGATGTGACTTTTGAATATATAAGTTTATTTATGTTTTTAATTCACGTACATAAGATTATAGATTTATTTCAACACCATAAAATAATTTTATTTGTTTCGTAAAAAGTGTTATTTTCTATGGTCCTGCCACTTTTCAGTTTTAACTATTGTCGTCCTTAGCATGACACACACAGTCTATTATCCTCTCCTTTTGTAAATCAGATAAATCTTTATCCCTCATAGCAGGGAAAGATAAGTTCTAGAATAAAATATGAAGCCATTGTATGATCCACGTCAGTTGGTGCCAATTGCCACATTGCTGTTCGATGTTTACTTCTGAGGTAGGTGGTGTTTATACAACATGTACCTCGACACTGCAATTTCACAAAAATGTGTTCTTGGTTAAAAATATTCAATAAATTAAATTACTAGAATATTGATTATGATATCAATCTAAAGTTTGACAACAAAAAATGGTTCATATTTTAATCCCAAATTAGAATTTTAAAATTGTTGTTGAAAACGTACACTGAAATAAATTAACCTTTTTTTACTTTATTTCAAAACTTACATTTCATTTAATTTTTACTTTGTTCTAATGTTTCTGAATCTGCGATAGTACAACGTAACATATTAATTAAAATATTTGTTATTCATTTATTCTGTGGTAACACTTAAAAACTATTTATCATTTATTTTATTTGTACGGATAGATTATGAAAAATACATTAAACTAATGAATTTTAATAAAAAAATGAAAGAGATTCTGTCATTAACTAACATTCTTACTTTTACAATTGAAAGGTTTTGCAATTATCAGGTCAGTACATTATTCTAAAATGTGCATATAACTCAAGGTACAATTCCCACTTTCTCCTAAAGCTACTGAATATTTACTAGGTTGATTATAATGATGAAATCTGAATTTCTGAATAGGAGATTCGATCGGAAAATGAGATGTGTCTGCACGAGACTATCACGCTTAAAGAGATCACACAATAAGGCAGTTGTAGTATTCCTCAAAGAGCACATTTCACACAATTATGGATTCACAGTAAATCTTCGCAACCATGCAATATACTTTCAGAACATCAATTTTTGAAATATTATAATAGGAATAATTGAGGCAATTTTGCCTTTATATCTTTTTTTTTCAAAGAGAGTTTTTATTTTGTTTCTAAATATTTTTCATGTTTAGTCAATTCAATTAAATTGAAAACAAAAGAATGAAAAATTTCATCATTTTGAAATAAATTATCAATTTATAGAAATAATTTTTTTTAATATTTCAATAAAAATTGTATGATATCCGAAAATAAAATGTATCAACTTTATACAGTTATTTTTTCTCATTTATGAAAACATTAAAAATAGTATAATTTATAATAGCTTTAATTTTATTAAAACTTAAAACGTTTATTGATTCAATAAAATAGGACAAAATATGGGACAATGATTGTTGAGACTTTTCATCAAAACTTCCTTACACATCAACAATGATTCAATTTTCGTTTTGTATTATTATTATTAATTACAAGAGACTCATCACTGTATAAATAAAAAATGAAGCCTGGTTTATTTAATGCTTTAAAAAGCAAGCACAAACTCATAACATTTATATCAAGAAAAAGAATGTCCCAATATTAATAATTTAGTGTGGGACTGCAAAAATTAGAGGGTTTTATCGTATTGTGCCAAAATAACTGCCGAAAATGTTAAATAAATATCATAAAAAAGCATTTAAAAAGTGTTGTGTATATTAATAATCATTAAAACCTACTTATTTTTGAACAGGTAGGTGTTGATGTACATTTGAATATAAGTTTTTAAAAAATTATAATTAAAATTTCTGAAATATAGTTTTAACACATTCTAATAATTATTCTGAAAAAAAGACCAAGTATATTCTCTTATATTATTTCAGTGCAATGGATTCCTCTTTAAATTTTTATTATTATATCTTAATATTTCTTTCGGAGGTTTTAGTAAAAAAAAGTACTTTATAATTTGGTTAAAATCAGAACATAAAATGGCTTGCCTCATTAGACTTCTGAATTTAAATGTTCCAAAAAGGAACTCGCAAGTTCTCACTCGGCTTTAATATAATAAAAAAGTATGCTGTAAATATGTTGAATAATTTAAATACCTTCATCATTTATTTATTATTACCAAAAAAGTAAAGAGGTTGAAAAATTTTATGTTTTAATATTACAGATATTTTTCTCAACATTCATGTCATAAGAGAGCTAAATTTTTTTTATTAAATAAATTCAGTATTTATTTCATAAGTTTTCAGTTTTTAAATTTTTTTACAGTTGCTAATTGTTAATTTCTTATAACTTATCTTTTAATCTTGTGGAAACAAAAACAGCTATAATGAGAAAAACGTAATGCATAAGTCATACAAAATTTGTGAATTATATCATTTTAGATATCATTGCTATTGCTTGGCCAAGTATTTCAACAAACTGCTCAGATATGGTGATCAACATAGAACCTCTCAATACTTAAAAAACTGGACAGATAACGAAAGGTTGAAACGCAATAGTCCCTTCTCCCAGGCACATGCACAATACCTGAGTTTTAATGTGGAGCACCACTGCCTGACTTCCTTTATCAACCCTGTCCTTGGACTCCAGGGGGTCACGTTCCATACTACTTCAAGGACCAATGTCAATAAAATGTCTAACTCCCCCCCCCCCGAGCTTCTTAAGCAATTGGCTCTGGAAGTGATCGATGGGATTCCACTGGATGCAGTGAAGATCTATATTAATGGCAGTAGAGAAACAAACACTACTGGGAATGGAGTTTTAATTGAACTACCTGGCCGCATGAACAAAATTCAGAGAAGAAATGCTGATCAAGGTCCTGTCTTCAGAACGGAGCTAATAGCTATCATGTGTTGTCTTTCATTAATAAACAACATACAAGATCAAGCTTTTTCTGAAATTTGGAACCTGACAGACAGCTGATCTTCCATCCAACATTTATCGAATTGGCCATCTATCGGTGACAGTACCAACAGGAGTATTCTACACCTTTTTAAACAGCTTTCAGATCGACACCTTATCCATCTACAGTGGGTCCCTTCAAATGTAAGCCTGTCCGGGAACGAAGAAGCGGATGATCTTACGAAGGCGGCTGCCAATTATCCTGTGGATCCCAAAGACCATATGGTCCTTACGTCGACCGAGATCTACTCCAGTTCTAAAGAATTAATATGTAGAACCTGGGTTGTCCCTCCTGTACACCCATTGTATTTTCAAATACATCCTGGATTCGCCATATCATTCAAGGGTTCTAGATCGTATCAGACAGCATTCTCGAGATTTTCGACTGGTCTCCTGAGGTGCATGAATTTTGAAGGTGGCAAAAGAAGCTTCCCAATTTGCACCAAATATGAGATCACTCCTTTTTCTCCTCAGCACATTCTGCAATGTCTGGGGTTTTCATGTGAGGAGGCTGTTGCTTCTTCCCTGCTGTTCTTAGATTTTGTTCAGATTTATGGGCTCATGGATCTAGCCTAGTTTCACTAGACCAGATAGGAATTAGTCCCGCCACCACCACCAGATATCATTGCAGAGATTTTGAAGCAAGCTATTGGATTGTTATAAAATCCTAATTTGAATTAGAGTAAAAGATATTTGTGTAAAACTGCAGTGATAGTTTAACACATGATTTTCTTACCACCAAAATTTTTTTATTAGGAGAAACATCATAAAAATTTAGTGTTTGTTTTTAAAATATCTCTTTTTTGGTGCGTGATAGTTTAGTTTTTTTTTTCAGGATAATTTGAGAATTTAATTTTTATCGCTAAAATATTTTTTGACATAGATGTTGAAATTTCTTTTAATATTTAATTGTTAATAATTGTACCCAAAATAACCTGATTTTACATTTAAAATTATGTTTTCAGTGAAACTCTTAAATTACTACACTAAAAGTATTTTGAGATAACGATTCGAATGAATAAGGTATACTCAATCACAAACCCGCTGCACATTTTTTCAAATATTCGACTATTTGATAAGGTTGTCAAAATAAGAGAAGTCATAGATCGATTAGAACACAAATTAAGTTAACAGTAAAGTAATCGATCCATATCATATCACTAAAATAATCAAAGAATAATCAATCATTCTCTTCAACTCGAGATTAGTTCGACAAAAGAGAGCTCTCTCTCTGCTTATTCTGAAAATAAATTATTTTTCTTAGTAGTGTGTGAGAGAGAGAGATATATATATATATATAGTATAGATGCTGAAAGCAGTGGATTATTTTTTCAATTAGGTGTAATTAAGTAGTAAATAAAACTTTTTTTTATTTTTCACCATCCTTTCACATTGAGTGTATTAAATTAAATCTTTTGTTCATCTCGAACTTAAATTTATACTAAGACCGGATTTTCGTTTGTAGTCGTTATAATAATACTTTTTTTAGAGAAACAACGAAGAAATTTCTTTCCAATCACATAATTTTGGTTTTTGAAATAGCAAAAGGAGAGCACACACAAAAATGTTATTGAAACTACTCCAATGCAATCATCAAAATTGCAATACATTTACCTTAATACTTTTTTTTACATTCAACGCTCAAAAATTATTGTATTTATAATTCAGCTGAAGTAATTGCCAACAATTGATAAGAGAAAGTATCGAAAATTGGAACAGACATTAAATAAGCTGAACTTCTTTTCTTTTTCGATCTTCGTAACTTCTTTAAAACACATAAAAAGTAAAATTTATGAAAGAAAGACAATTTTCACAATTTATCACAATAATGTATTGCGCTTTAACAAGATTAATGTATTTATCATTTTTATAACCATTTTATGTGTAAATTTTCTTAACTAAACACAAGCATTTAACTATTAAAAAAGAGATTCCTTTCTATATTTTATGATGAAAAATGTGAAGTAAATTAGTTTATATATTTATGTATATATATATGTATATATATATATATATATATGTATATATATATATGTATATATATAAGTGCTTTTTCAGTTTCCTATAGCAATAAATTCTACTCAGTTTGGTATGTGAATTCTTTAATTTTCAACAAGTAAGTTTATTAAAACCGAAAGGCCTTTCTTTTCGTTTCACTTCATTGCATTTTACTGTATGGTGTTTTTGATCAAATTATAAAAAGAAATTGTTTTTTTTTTCTCATTCCATAGATTTTCTTCGGGATATAATAATGCAAATGAGCCTAACATTCCTTTTATGCTCTCATTAAGAAACTAATATTGTTTCTAAAATTAGGTTCTGTAGCAAACTAAAATTCAATTATTATATCAATGACCATTTCCAATTTATTTTCTTCGGTTTCTGTCACAATTCTAGTCTCAACAATTGTTTGGCAAAAAGAGCAGATAATTTCAAAAATACAATATTTAAAAAGTGAGAGTTTAAAAAATTCCTTTCCATCAAGTTATTTGACAGCATTTACTTTTCTCAAAAAATGGCAGCACTAAAATTTTTTTATTTAAGCCTCTTATTTTAATTAGTGAAAATGCTTTCTATATTCTAACGCATATATCCTAATTTTCAAAATACATGATATCAATAAGTTCTTGTTTTGAAAGCATAAGATATTTTTTTCTCTAAGCAAATAATTTTCAATATTTTGCTTATTTAAAAACAATAAAACTATTATTATCAGCTAAAGTATCAATTTTTCTTTTATTAATTAGTTCCGAATAAATCATTTGTAAGTCAATGACTATTTTATTACTTACCCTACAGTTAATAAGGCACTATTTACTACATAAATACTTTTAAACTCTTGTAATAATATGTTGTAGTCTCTCACTACCCCTATGGTTATTAATTCCCCTTTGCACATTATCTAAATTTGGATATGTCGGATTCATAATTAATGACTGCACAAATAATAAATCACTTATTTATATTATTCCTTATGATAGAAATACACAAATATTAATCAAACTTTAAGAACAACAAATTATAGTGGAGTGAGATCAGAATTCAATTATGAACGACGGAACACGAGGGAATAACGCATACAATCAAACTACGCATTTAAATCTAATCTATAAAAATCACAGACCTGATATCTCTTTAAGAAGGAATCTTGAATACTTGTAGAATCTATGAAGTGGCTTCAATCCTGGATATCTTCAGTTACGTCCGAACCGAATTAATGAATCTTTTTCAATAATCTTCCTTCCGCTAACAAACTTCACTTAGTCAAACTAATCTCCTAGAATCACCTTCTTAATCAATCACGTAGTTTACTCCTCTATCAAACACGTAGTCATCCTCATCTCTTCATTTCATTTCTCCCTTTTATATCTCTTTCGAACTCGCTAAACCCAAAACTATCTTATTTGCATAAGTCACACTTTCAGCTCTCAGCGGGGATTGGTTAAAATAAATACAATTTAAAAGATTATGAGAGAAGGTTAGTGAAATGCGTAAGCACCCGTCACAAATATTATTTCCTTTTTTCACTAAATCAATTCATGGATTTCTCTGACTTTCTTCAGAGAAATGACCCAAAGAGTTTTTACTTTAACATCTTCCGTGAATTGATCGTATCCCTTAGGGAATTGATCAAATCCCTAATTTCATCATTTCCCTGAGACATTGACCCTCTCAGTAAAGCAAAATTTCAAAGCCTCCTCAATTCCATTGACACTATATTTGTTGAGAGGTCAATCGCCTTCGAATTGTTTGCCTTGTTACCATTGAATGCTAGGAGGGTGATAAATGGTATTGAATATATATTAGAAACTTTGTTGGTGAAGATATGAGACCACGGTACCCTAGGGGTAATGGTCTACTTGTGACAGGAGTGTTACGAATTCTAGTCTTGTTATGACTAAAGATATGCCGTGTAGATTGTCTGATACAGGTTAAATCTGTTGAAGATTCGAAGTCCTCAAGTTGAGACAGTTCGGTAGTCAAGAGAAGGGGTGCTATCTCAGGTGTCTTCCTCGTCACCTGATCAAAGTTCAAATATTCGAGGTACGACATCAATAACATCGTGTTGCAAAAGTGTGAGGTTTATTTACACTCACTTACGGTATAGATTTTGCTGCTTTTGTGATTGTATGATCCTCCTGTTATTTGTGTTATTGCTTTTTCAATCATTGTACCGATGTGAGTCCAGCACTCCATTTTCTGTCAGATTTGTGTTTGCGTGTAAGAAGAATTCTTTCTTCTCTTCACACTAGAGGAGTGGTAATAGGATACAATTTGACTGGCACAAGTTTTCTTCGGCCTTAGAAATAGTATACGGCGAGAACATACATGATTTAAACTTCCCCTGCTGTATAATTTATGAGCGATTCTCATTGTAGGCAAATTTGAACTATTTTCTTCCCCCACCTGCAATATATACTTTATTTCGTAATTACGACTAAATTTTTTAAGGCACATATATTTTTTTGCAGCTGAATGTATTTTGGAAGACTTTGTTTCGGTTTCGTTATAATAATTTAAAATTTTCTGAAGAACTTCTTTGATTTAGGCCAGTTAATCATTGTAAAAGAGAAAAAAGAAATTATTTTTCCTATCTTGTTTTTAGAAAAAAATCTGCTCTGCGAAAATAAAGGGAACTGTATATTAGATATGGATAGAAGGGAAAAGTTAATAAATTAAGTGACTTCCTCCTTCTTTGACTTATTTGAATCCTTTCTGACTAAGAAAAGTACACAAAGACAAAAGAAATACTTAATGATTTTATTCCATTGTTTATTCTGTAATGGTTACCTTTTCCATAAGTGTAACTTTAACTTAGGTCTCTCTGCACAGGAAGTTTATCGTAGATTTTTTTAAGTAATCAATAAATTCTTTTGTGAGTTAAATTCCCCTACATGGCACTTTTATTTTTAGGTAGCATTCAGTAATTCTTGCAGCTCTTAGAAAGTCAATGACTTTGTTTTCGAATACCTATTAATTTCTCAAACGTCCCGTTTTTGACATTTGTTTATATCATTAATGCACAATTTTATTCTTAAAGTTGATCGTATCTAACTTCATAATATTGCTTTATATTGCTATCTACAAATAACTATTTTTTTCATTCTTTGGAAAGAAAATTATTTAATTAACCCTTTAATTTACCTGCGCCTACCCTGAAATTTGCAAAATTTTATGGCCTCTCCTTGAAGCTACATTTTCGATGTCCCGTAATATATATATTAAATCCTCAATTTAATTTTTTCAATCTCATTTCGGATTTTTTTGCTCCATGTACTTTTTATCTATTTGAATTTGTTTGGTTATATTTTTTTATTTGTCCTTATTGATCTATCGAATCACAAAGATATAATATTGGTACATCAAACTAATAAAATCCCACTAATTCGGCACTAAGTGCGAAATTGCTTTTTGATTTTTGTTTCTTTGTATTTCTTATTTTTAATTATTTCTTATGTTGTTTTGTTGAATTTTGTATTTTTCTTTAATCATTTATTCTTTCATGTTTTAGATGTATTTTCTATTTTTCATTCACACTCACACATATATAGAACATTTTTAAAGTTCATTTTTTATTTAAAGTCGCCAATAGATCTATGATCTCATTACAGTATTTTTCTGAGAAAGATACATCTCAATAGTATACATGATATTTTATAAACGCAAGCAATGATATTTTATAACGCAAGCAATGATATTTTATAAACGCAAGCAATGAATATTTGCTTAATTTTCATTTATGATGATAATGTCGTGTTCAAATCAGTTTAGTAACATGAGTCCAAATATCTGTTCTGGCAATGTGCTCAATATTATCCACCTAGAGGTTTGTTGAGGAAAGCAGGACCCCTATTTCTTGTAGAGCAGCAAGAATAGCTGGGCAGTCAAAACTATGAGCAAGTGTTTGTATCTGAAATGTTGTCACACAGTTACTGTAAGTTCTTTTATCATCCCTATCAATCTTCATTTCTCTGTAATGACCTGCTCTTAGCTTAGCAATGGGTTTTGTTATAAGGCGGTCGTCTCCACTTATAAAGTATTAATAAAATAGCGTTCCGAGTCAAAGAAATGTATATTTTTTTCAGTAAAATACACATTATTTACTTTTTTCTTACATTCTTTCAAAAAAGTATTTTCAGGAATTTAAAGTTATGTTTCAATTCCCTATTTTAAGTGAGTTTCAAACATATAAATTCCAAGTTTTTCTAACATTCTATCATTTTTATTAATAATTCATGCATCGTGTTGTTTTTATGTTTACTAAGAAATATTTTATTGCTTTTTACAATAGAACTAAAAGAGTTTTTTCTTAGATGGTAGCAGTAGACAACGATCTGTATGTTTTTCTAAAGAAGCAAAAATGCAATTTTCATACTTTCTTTTGAGATGTTTATGCGAGGAAATAGACCTTCACTTGACATATTTACGAGAATAAATATAGTCCAGGCCTTCGCTTAACATTTTAATGTCGGCTAATAGTCCAGGCCTTCGCTTGACATTTTAATGTCGGCTAATAGTCCAGGCCTTCGCTTGACATTTTAATGTCGGCTAATTGTCTAGGCCTTCGCTTGACATTTTAATGTCGGCTAATAGTCCAGGCCTTCGCTTGACATTTTAATGTCGGCTAATAGTCCAGGCCTTCGCTAGAAATATATCAATTAGAATTAATAGTCCAGGCCTTCGCTAGAAATATATCAATTAGAATAAATAGTCCAGGCCCTCGCTTGGCATTTTAATGTTAGATAACAGTCCCGGCCTTCGCGAGGAATATGAATGAATATGAGGAAAAGGTCCAGACCTCCGCTCCACATTTTAATGTCAGTAAATAGTCCAGGCCTTCGCTTGAAATTTTCAATAGCAGTCGGCTGAAAAATCCATTTGAGGATCTTTAAATGACGAATGGGTAAGCCTTCTGAAGGGGTGCTTCTCTATCACTCTCGTGAGTAATTATGGGATGAAATCATTTCTAAGAAACGTACATCTTCCCATTTCATTCAACTCTGCAATATCACAATGTTAATTAAATACATCTATATGATCAAAATTTGTAGTGTTTAAAAGTGGGAAGTAAATAATACTGAGAAAAAATTGAAACACTGCATGCAGTAATATACTAAAATAGTATTTAGTTTAAGTTCAGCTCGAAAAGATATTCAACTTTTTGCCATTTTCCAAAATTTCTATTGCCTTATTTTATGATATTTACTAAGTTCAATTTTGTATGACATAAATGAAATCATATAGTTATTTAAGGGGACATAGTACCTTTCGAAACCAAAAATTGTACATTTTGACATACTTCTTCGATTCAACATAAATCAATAAATTTTGCATATTCTTATGATTTTTTTTTACAAATTGTTCAAAACAGTTCAAAGTTTAAAATACTTAATCAATTTTTGCTTTTAAATTAATACATTTTTTTTAACAGCACAAAATATGCACACAAAAATTTTAAAATAAAAATTACTTACCTTCTGTTACCCGCAAGATAACTTTTGAAAGATGTACAGTAGAACCTTCATTTATGTACCAAATTAAAGCTAAATAATGCCTTAATTCTGTAAACCTCAAATTTTAAATTTCTACCACATTTAAAAAAATTAAAAAATTTAGATATCATAAAATTTATAATTAGTAATTTTTTTCCATCTATCATGTTATAAAATAAAATCTATTCACCGTATTAACAAAACTGAGGTTCACAGAATCATAAATGATAAGAACAATAACCACATAAAATTTTAGAACTCTACAATCAAAACTTTTTTTTTAATCTTGCGGGAAAGTGTGAAAATTACAAACTGAGAAAATCACGTTTAAACATTGCATTATAATTTTGTACCACAAAATACAATTTTTGAATACTTAAAATGCACCCGCCTCATATGTTACACCTTCTATTTCAACAAAATGCTCATGCATGGCTTTTTTTCGCATTCTCAAAGCCCTACGAGCATCTAATGTTGAAGATCTAGACTTTATTTCGGCTTCTTTTATTCGAGCTTTATCACACTGAAAAGCATAAGTGACAGAAAAATGCCCTACTTTACAACCCAGATGTTTCATAATATCCAAGCGACCAGCCATTCCATCATTATACAATACAACTGCCTCATTCACTGCAATATCAACTATTCTCTTAGAAGATCCTGATGTTTTCGGGCAGTATTTCCAAACCGTAGAGTTGAAAGATTCATTTGAATTCTGAGTCTTTCCCCCTAAACATTTTTTCAATAACTTAGGTGAGGATAATTCTGCAAATATTGGTTTTATATTGCATCCATAACAGAGGTTGGCACATTGCTGTTATGTTTGTATGATTCATTTTCGGAGTATTTCGCCTTTTGATAACCACACCATGAGGACGCACCAACTGGGCAGAAGTAATGCATTGGTTCTTCATCTGTAGAGCGGTAATGGCAATAAATGGCCCAAATGGATTTACGCATATCATCTGCGGAGCTGCAGTTCTCACGTATAGCATTTCCATAGTAAGTAGTGAATTTATCTATTATTTTATCTGTCAGGCGATTTTTCCCACTTATACTTTTGCCATCTGATAGCTTTTTGCCACGATTCATCAGTTTCAACTTACGAAGTCTGGCACCCATCCGCTTCTGTATATGACCAACACATTCAATTTTTTCTAAATTGTACAACACCGTACTTTGCAGCTCTGGGAATGTTTTAGTGTCACCGTCACCAATATATTTCACATATTTGGCATTTCTTTCCAATACGGAACGTCTAAAAATTCTCTTCATTCCTTCCACTTCCATTTTATTAGAAGAACCAGAATGATTTTTCACGCAATGTGGTTCATGACTTTTTTTCCATTTTTCATATGCTATTCCACATTTCGGACTTTTCCATTGATCACAGCCTTTGCAATATGTTGATAAAACTTCGACATCAATAACTTTTCCTGTAATATCACCAATAATGCTGCAGACACCAATGCGAGATGTATGACCCCGAGTTTTCCAAGTTCCATCACCACTAACACATATTTCATTTGTTTCGGATGCTGCAATCTCTTCTTTTGCAGCTTTGTTCATTGAAGAAACAGCTACAATGGAACCAGCAGATTTTATATTATTCAAAATCCTATCATAGGACTTTTGTGAAACCGGTGGAGGCAAATCCATCACCGAACAAAAGGTTTTAATTCCACGTAGACCAACCCCTAGTGTACGCATAGCATATGTAATGCGAGTGTTTATTTCATAGTCGTGGTTACTTGACTCAAACACTGGTGAACTTTTAAAAGTTGATTGCATAGCACATGAATCACAATCAATGTAAAATTCTGATACTAGTCCAAACAGAACCTTTTCTTTCAAAACTGCTTTTGAGCCACAGTAAAAGCATATTAAATATTTTGATAATTCTTCTAAAAGAATGTCTAGATTTATCAATCGATAACCCTTACTTTCACTGGAGTTACTTTGATAGGAACCACTATCCAAACACAGTTTCTTAGATGAAGCTGATGACACATCGATGCCTACCGGTTCTAACGTTTCGTTTTTAGAATGTTGATTCCCACAAAAATGCCTTTTCTTTCTTCTATAATCCGTAGATCTTCTAGCGGATTTACTACTCATATTAATATATGCACAAGTATGAATTATCAAATAAAAATTAATGATTACTCAATACTGTTTCGAAAACTATTATCAAGGAAGGCAGACTTAGCAAGCAAAAACAACGCAGTAGAAATACAAATGTAAATAAACATCTGCTTGAATTCGAAATGTGTTGAGTTGTAGATATGCTTCTCCAATCAAAAGACAATTATAAATAAAATTGAAAATTTAAGAAAAAAATGCAGTTTTATATTACAGGTCGAAACCGAAACTAACGGAATAGCGGTTTGTTTACATTCCATTTAAAGAGCAAAGTCTCTTTAGACATTTACATTTTTTCCTGTACTGAGCGTAATAATTATCGGATTTTGACGCGGTTTGTTTTAAAATACTCCAAACAGTTCAAATTATTTTTTTAAAATATTTTTGAAAAATCGATAAATTGATGGGTTAAAGGTACTAAATCTTTGGTAAGAAACGTGGATGCGCTTATTCTTTCGAACTTTCTTTAAAAACGATTTCATTTTTCGAAAAATATTTTTATTTTGGAAAGAATTGGCAGTGTTTTCTTTCACGTCTTTATCTGTATTATTATCAATAGTGTTTTCTTTCACCTCTTCCTCTGTATGATAATAAAACTTTTCCTTTGCACCTTCATCTTCTTTTTTTGATGCATTCGGTGATATTGGATAGAAATGGCAAGTTTCGTTGTAGGACCGATTTTCTAAAAAATCAAAATTTGGATTATTGTGCGAGAATTTTGGATTTAAATTAAAAATATCAATTAGTTCTCTATCTTCCTCTTCAAAATCAGCATTGTCAATTATGAATTTCTTGCCATTATCATCATAAAACACGTATTTTGAACTTTGAACCAGAGGTGTTACAGACGAACTCTCAGAACTTTGCTCCGATGGTTCAAAAATATTGCTTCGCAGAGTGAAGGGAGAGAATGTTTTTGAAGAGCTTGTTTCTTCCATTCTACTAGAAAATGAATCTGTGTAAATTTGACTATCAAGAATCAAAATATTTGACTTAATTTGACCTTCTATGGTTGTTTCAAATTTGACATTTTCATAATTGTAGGTCGATTTGTTGTCAGTAATTTCAGAGCACTTTTCAGTTGTTTCATCCAGTTGTGCAATCGCAACAGAAATATCCATTTTCTGATCAACGTTTTGAACTTTTTCAAATTTACGTGTCTTCAGTTTGAGAATTTCAATGAAAATATAATAAGGTATCAAATGAAAGAAATATTGCAAATTGAAATGGCCAAATATTTCAAAAAGGCACCACAGTGAATGTAGCAAAACAAACGTTGACATAAGAATCACTTTCGACATTTTTATGATCCTTATTTTTAGCTAGAAATGACTTCAAAAAGCAGTATTTTAACAAGCACAAATTTCAACTTCACTCGTTGCTCGCAAAACAATAAATACTCAACAAATGTTTTTTTTAAATCATTATTGATGTTCAACACACACATTTCTTTTATTTCGCAACAATGTTTTTTAATTCTAAGTTGTTTGTACAATGCATCGCAACAATTAACTTTTCTCAATTGTTTACAGTATTTAAACTACGATTTAAGCTATTAAAAATAATGATTTTAGTAAACTTGTGATACATCCCAGTTTTCTTAATAGTTTTTAAAATTTTACTTTTGAATCAAATGCAAATAGCTTTGAATAAAATAAGATCAGATATGGCCCCCTGTGAAAAGTTCCCTCGATTTGAAGTAACATAAGGTTATACATAGTATAATTATGAATACATATTCAATTTTATAGATATATTCAAAGGGTTCGATATTGTTTTACAAAATTATAAAGTAAATAAATGTTTACCAAACAATCATGCACTTTTTATAATAAAGACATTTATAAACAAAAAGATTCACCCTTATAATATCAGTTTTAAAAAGAGTATTATTTTCTAGGAGGTCATTAATATATATTTAGACTTTGTCAATGTACTCTGAAATTACGTATAGAAATAAACAATATACATGCAAGGTTTTTCTTTCGTGTTTTAATTATATACAAATAAAGTATGGATTTTTTTACTGGGCCGTTTTAAATCAATTTTTGAGTTAATTAAACATAAAATATTTTTTGTACAAATTTTTAATAAACATCAATTTACTACAAACCTTATTTAATTATTTAATTTTAAAAATATTTAGGTTCAAACACCAATTACAGAGAAAATTGTTTAACATTAAACTGAGGGGACTGAAATATTTTTTCTTGTTATAAAAAAAAATTCGTGTTACAGAGTATTGCAAAAAAAGCATATATTCAGCAAAATTAATATTTTATTAGAATACATTTTATTTACATAAATATGCATATACGCCTGTATTTAACCAAAAATCAATGAAACAAAAATACTTACAAGAAATTAGGTAAATTAAAAGCAAAATTTTAAGTTTTTTGAAAAACAAAACTTTTATTGGGTTTTTGGAAAATAATCTGATATTTTTCTTTGCATTGTCTTTTTTAGCATCAAATTGTCCATGAAGTGCTCAATATCGAACATTCTGCTATTCCTTTTCCATTTAGAATGTGCGTCGAAATAACTTCACATTCTTTTTTTCACGATGTTCCTCATTTCGTATGCTTTTTCGTGTGGTGTTTGTAGAGCTGAAGAGTGAAAGTAGCTCAGATAAACAAAAGTGGCTCATGTCATAGGTTATTTAGAGGATATTTCAAAGCCAATATAGCCTCCTTTCTACGAAACATCTGAAACTACTTCTGTTTCATTTCAAACCGCTCTTAAATCCCGCCTGAGCGTGGCTGGTATTTTCCGTATTTTGTTCATTCCCAGAAGGGAAATCTTTTCGTGTAAGCATTTTTCGTTTCATGCTGAGAAAAAAAATACATAAAAATACATATTGTTTGTCGAGACCGTTATATTATTACTTTTTAACCGATATTTCAACTTATGCGCTTTCGCGTTAAGCGAATTTCACTAAATTTTTATGTTAGTGAGTATTCGCTTTTTTCCCGTCCAATATTTTAATTTAAAAGGCCGTTATACAAGGGTGACAATTAATTTTATTTAAACAGCTTAATTGCATTGTAAAAATACAAAATGCTTTAAATTAATCCAATATTTATTGAACTATTAATTATTAAATGTATACACAATTTATAATCAACTGTATTAATGCATTTCATTTATTTTTTATTAGAAAAGAATGATTACAAAATGTCGTCTAATGAAGGTTGACAATTTTGCTATTTGAAATATAGAACATTTAGAAATAGAAAGCTCACTTTAATGGCTAGTTTTATTATTGCCTTCTCACGTACTCACCGTACTGGTTTTTTTTAATCAATTTTACTTTACGTTCTTGATAAATATTACATTAAGATTGTTTTGTATTACTATTTTGACACAATGAAATCAGTACATAAACAAAATAAACGAGGATAGGATTGTTATCTTTAATGATAAAAGTCTCCAATGCAAATATTCTTACTAGTTAATTGGATAAACCTATTTGCCAGTGGGCTGAAAGTTATTGGCTCGTTATGCAAAAAGTTTCATCTGAAATTCTGGTAGGATGCTTTGAAATACATACATCCGCAGGAATTCTCAATCTTTCTTGTCCACTTGACTCTTTTGTCAAGAAAATGAATACCAGAACTCCCATATATCAGGCCACCATTTCTCAACAGATGTTTTCTCAAAAAATTATCTGAAAATATGATGGCTAATGACAACAGCTAAGAAGCATTATTGATATTTGCTCAATGAATTCCTTCTGCCTGAATTTTGTAAGTCAGTTTTTCAGCAGAGGGGTTTTCAGCTGAAGAACCGGACCAGGATCATATCACTCGCAAATGAAGGACTCATTCCGTCATCTCAAAATAACATCTGAAATGCTCATTGGCGTAACGCAGAATATAAGCCCTGCAAAGTCAGATTTTGGGCCCCAAAAAGTTTTACAAAGGATTGTAAAACCGTACCGTAATGTACCTTTACACAAATGGGTTAAATGTTTAGTTGGCCTCAGTCAAGCTTTTGGCCCTCTAGAATCTTGCCCCCCCCCTCCCGCAATGCCGGGGTTAGGGGTTACCTGGGTGTACTTTACGCCACTGGCAACAAGAAAGTAGCTGTGATGAAAGAGTGAAACATTGAGAGACTCTAAGGTACTGTGAGAAATATTCTGCATTAGAAGGACATTTTCGAAGTAGATTAAAATTAAAGTTAAATTGTCGACAACCTTTTTTCACGAAAGTGAATAAAGAATTTGTGTGTGTGAAAATATATATATATATATATATATATAGTGTTCGTGTTACTTATATGATAGCAGAAAAAACTAGCTAAGCGTGGAAAACTCTTTGCTGATGGAGAGTTTGTAAAAGAATATCTTCAGAGTGCAGTTGATTTGCATTGTCCCACGGGCTCAAGGCATATCGAATATTAGCTTGTCTGCAATGACAGTAAAGTGACGCTTAGAAGATCTCTTAGCATATATACAAAAAGTTAAAATCCAATTACAAAACATTAGTTTTATTCTATAGCGATGGATGATCCCCTAGATACAACAGATACTGAAGTAACTATTTTTATTCGGAACGTTGATAGAGACTGCTCAGTTGTAGAGGAATTAGACAATGCATTGCCCTTAAAGGTTCAAAACCAGGAAAACAGATGTGTATTCGAGTCTGCCGTAAATTTTGAATAAATATGAATTATACTTCAGCAATGTATCTGCAATAACTATTGATTGTTCTAAATCTATGACTGGAGAAAAAATTGAAGTAACCATACTACTTAAATCTGATATGAAGGCAAGTGGAAATTATATTATGATGACTCCTTTGTATCCTCCACCAAGAAAATTTGTGCAAGAAGTCCTTCTCAAAGTTTGAAAATGTGACGACTGTTGTAAAAGTGACAAATTTCTCTCTCTAGAGGACTTAATCACAATCAATTTCAACAGTTCTTGAGGGATTTGAAGACTGGATATATTGATGTAATTCACTATGGAAGTATGTTGGTTGAGCTGAAGAAAGATGCATCTGTGCCTATTTTCTTAAAGGAAAATACATTCATGAGTTCATTGATGAGAACTAGTTGAGAGACTGAATTTTTCTTGTAGATATTACAGGTCATTTCAATTAGATGAACTACCACTTACTGAAAAAAGATCGACTTGTTCATAATCTTCCTGATTGTGAAAGTTTTTGAGACAAAATTAATCCTAGGAGAGTCCATTTACTAAATATAGAATTCAATTTTCTTCCTAAAATTGACGGTGTGAAGAACTCTAGAAAGCAGGGGGCCGCAGTAGCCAAGTGGTCAAGGCATCGGATCATGGCTAGCGTATCAGGAGTTCAAGCCCAGTATCACTGAAGACCCGCCGTGTAGGGAAGCGATGCACGTTAAACCTGTCGAGAGCTCAAACGTCCTCCCGTTGGTGTGGTGTGGTAGTTAGGAGAGGGGGTGCCAGCTCAGGTGTCGTCCGCGTCACTTGACCATGGTTCAAAATTAGGTGGTCCGTCGCCAAAAAGCCCTCGTGAAGCTGAACAGTGCGACGTTAATAATCACTCACTAGACAGCAGGGGATTTATGCTATTATATACAGTGCATTTTAGAATTCAAAAGAAATATTCCGATTTTTGTGAAAACGAAATTTTTATGAGAATGTTCTCCGCGTCATTTTCAGTAGAGATTGAAAGTGTTCCATCTAAAATCATTGAATTTATAGATTTTCAGCGTGATTTGCAATAAAAAGTACGTTTCATCCTTTTTTAATCAAATTTTATTCGAAATACGTGACCTAAGATAAACATGAAGGAATTTGAAAATATGCAATATTCACGTCTTCTATCTTTGGCAGTTCGTACTTAAGTGAAAAGCCTTTTAATAAAATAAAGAATATTAAATAAAAAGCATGAACACGGCTGACAAAAAGAGATTTGGAGGAAAATTTATGAATTGCGACAACACAAAAATTAAAACCAGATATTGAAATTTTAAAAAAGAAAAGCAATGTCAAATTCTATGAGAACTTAAACAATTACCAGCTTCCAAAAGTTATGTGTTTTTTTCTGAAACTGTATTTTGTAGCATTATTTAGTACAAATACCTTCTTTTTTCATAACAAAAACAAATTTAAGTATTATATTTCCACTTCCATTATTAACTTTTTTGTGGTATCAGTATATAAACACTCCTCAAAAAAATTAGGGAAGCCAAACCGTTGCGCTATAACCCTACATGGGCATAAATACGAAAGCACAGATGCTATAATTGCAATATAGAAAAAAAGAAACAATTGTATGGAATTTTAACTCTTTGAAATAGTCAGAAGAGAGTACAGAAACTTAGGAAGAGAGAAATATATAACGTTGGACAAAAAACATTAGAATAACAAACTATAGTTTAAAAAAAACTATTAAAAAAATTGGAAAATGGAACAAAATTATGAAATTATTGTATTGTCCTCAGTCCTTGACAAGTGTGCAAAATTTCGAATTAATCCGAACTTTTAAAGTGGTTAAAAATCGAGTTCCAAGATTCCGTTACATGCAAGTGAAACTTATAAAAGCGTGTTAAAAATCAATTCACTAAAAGACAAGTCTACTCTGCTTAACTAACAAAATTTCTAGCTTGAGTAGGGGCCGCAGTAGCTTAGTGGTCACGGTCACGAACTAGTGACCAGAGAGTCGTGAGTTCGAGCCCTGGTACCGCTGAAGACCCGTCTTGTAGAGGGGTCCACTGTACGTTATATTTGTGGAGGCTCAAACGTCCTCCCGTTTGCAGGATGTGATAGTTTGGAGAGAGGGTGCCATTTCAGGTGTCGTTCTCGTCACATTATGGTTCAAAGTTACGAGGTCTTTCTCCAATAGCCCTCGTGTAGATTTAGAGTGAAGTTAATATAACTTTCACACTGGCTTCAGTAAGAATAGTAGTTATTTGTCCCAAGAAAAATCTCGAAAATCAAATAATATCAAAATGGGTGAGATTTTGAAAACAATTCATCCACCATTAGATGATGCTGAGATTTCATATTCTGCTATCAGACTGTTCATAAACTGAGAGATAAAAGCATAGATAGCTTATGTTTTCTTTGCCCATACTTTAAAAGGCTATAATTATATATATTATACTCAGTTTGTGACTCAACATACATTGTGATTCACTACCATAACAAGAATCTTACAGGGTGTGTATGGATTGCAAAGAGGACTAGGAATCATATAGGAATGATGGGTCACAAATGCCGTAGTTGGGATCTATGGTGCAAAGAAGATGAGAAAAATAACAGAGAGCAACAGCAACACATTATTAATGGGATAGAAAACATTTTATTAAACAGCTGTACTACACGTGCTTGAAATTACGACCAGAAAAAGTCTGACAGCTACGCTGCATGGAATTCCTAACATTCTGTAAGATTCATCCCTGCAGTCTTGCAATAGATCGTGTTGAACAGCAGGTTTCATGAACATCAACCCTGCTGGAAATTGTCATTTGCATTCCGTTTCCTAAAGTAGTAGAATAAACTCATATTCAAACGTGTAACAGCCGACATGCTATAGTATAGGGAGATACGGATTGTAACGGTCACGCCGCTCGGAGGTTGTACCAGGAACGTTACCCGAATAGGAGTGTTCCACATCACCCTATGTTCACAAATGCAAACAGAAGGTTACGTTAGACTGGTACTTTTTGCTGTACGTGACGCCCGTTCTTTCAATTGAAAACCTCATTGCTCGAATATCTATAGCTGCCGGGAGGATACGTGACATGCCAGGAATCTTCCAGAATGTGAGGAATTACGTTCAGCACAGCTGTCAGACCTGCAAGTTAACATCTTCGTAATTTCGAACACCTGTTGTGTGTAGTACAACCTTTCAATAACATGTTTTCTGTCTCATTAATGTTTTGCTGTTTCTGTTCTTTTCCTATGCTTCTTTTCACCATAGCTGGTAACTACGGCATTTGTGACCCTTCATTCTTATGTGATTCCGAGTTGTCTATGTATTCCTTATACACTCTGCAAGTTTGTCGGTAGCGAATCACCCTGCATAAAGGAACATAAATTTTGGAATTTATGAATATCTTTATTTTGTGTATTATTATTTATATTAATTAAAAATAACATTTTTAGATCTTTCAAAATTTCGATGCATTTCTGGGAATTCCAAGAATGATTTTAATGTAGTCAGAAATTTCCGGAAAAGAAAACAGACCGGGAAATCAGCAACCTTGATAGCCATCTGAACTGTCTTAAAGAATTGGATTACGGAAACCAGATAATCATTCAGTCCTTACTGACAGCTTATCCTTTTTAAAAAAAATCTTCAAAATATTAATAGAAAATCAAGCACAGCAACTTTAAATTAAAGTTTCGTCATTCAAGAAGTACTTCAAATTATTCAATGTATAACATTCATTTGGGCCCCTGCACTCTAAGAAATCGAAATTTACGAAGAAATAGTAAATTAGCTAGAGCCCCTCTAGATCCTCGGATATTTGTATTATGTCTTGGATATCAGCTGAAGATCTCTAAGTATACAGGGGTGATTCGGTACCAAACCGACAAACTTACAAGGAGTATAGGAGGTACGCGGAGGCGACTCGGAATCGATTTGGAATGCAGGTTTGCAAATGCTTTAGTTGCGAGCTATGATGCAAAGAAGCAGAGAAAAGAACAGAAACAGCAACACATTAATGGGACAAAAAATTATTAAAAGTTGTTGTACAACAGATGCTAAAAACTACGACCAGAAGTCGTCTGGTACGTCTGATAGTGGCGCTGAATGGAATTTCTTTAGTTCTGGAAAATTCCTGGTATGTCACATATCCTCTCGACAGTTGCAGGTATTCAAGCGATTCCTTCAACTGACAGAACGGGTGTCTCGTACACCAAATCCTTCATGTGTGTGAAACCAGAGGAAGTCCATGCACTTTTGAACACCTATTGTATTACAACCTTTCAATAAAATGTTTTCTGCCCCCTTTAATGTGTTTCTGTTTCCGTTCTTTTTTTTTCTGCTTTGCATCATTCACAACTAAGGCATTTGTATGTGACCCTGCATTCCTATGTGATTCCAAGTCGTCTCCTACACACTCTGCAAGTTGATAGGGCTGGTAGCGAATCTGTATAAGAAATCATAAAAAAAGCAAACGAAGAAGAATTCTCGAAGAACACAGGATATAATTGGATCAATAGATTAGAAAAACAATAAAGATACAGAAATTCATAAAGTAAGATGCGATGATCAAAGCTGCCACCAAATTTATATCTACTTAAGCAAGTAGACTTTCCACTGTGTTTGTATTGAGAGAACATTTCATTTTAATCCGTTTTAAAAACAAAGTTCACAAAATTTCTCTTCGAATTTTGACATCGTTAATATGGTGAATGGTCCTACTCATATATGGTGAGATATAAATAAAAAAAGAACATTTCGCAGAAGTTTAAGAAATTTTAACACCGTACCACAGATTCCGATATACCTCAAAAATGCGCTCGGAACATAAGGCATTGATTAGGTCTTCCAGCTCTGGATGTTACAATCATTAAACTGAACCGAACAGCTCTCTCGTAAAAATCCCCACAGTAAAAACTCCTCCGTTCGACCAAAAAAAAACGATTTGTTTTGTCGGGGCTGTTGCTCGAATCTGAGGATGAGGAGTGGGATACTATCTCGGGTTTCGGGGCTTGATCGTGGTGTAAAATTATCGAGGTCTTTTGCAACTAGCTCTGGGTGTTCACGATAGCCTAGTGGTCATGGTCACGAAATGGCCGGGTTTTTTTAAAGTCATGGGTCCAAGTCCTGGCGCCACTGAAGACCCACTGTGTAAAGGGATTGAGGCACGTTAAATCTCGTTGCTCGCAGCTCTCCTGTGGAAGTTAGGAAAGAAGATGCGACCTTAGATATCATTCTCGTCACTTGACCGTAGTACAAAATTACAAGGTCCGTCGCCAAAAGCCTTCGTGTTTCCTTAAGTGCAATAATAATAAACACTCGCGCACTCTAGGTAGCTGAATGGTCATGGCCGCAAAATCATCTCCAGCGTTGTTTCTGTTGTCGTGGGTTTGTGTTTTGATAAAAGTTTAAGCCCTTAATGTAGAGGGGCTGATGCACATTAAATCTGTCGTGACTAAAAGCTTTAGCGTTAGCGTTAATGTAGAAGTTCAGACAGGAGATGCCAGGTGTCGTCTTCGCCACTTGACCATGGTATAAAATTGCAAGCTCCGTCGTCAAAAGCCTTCGTGTTTTTTTAATTGCGACGTTAATAGACATTCTAGCACTGTTTCTGCTTAGTTGTTGGTTTGAGTTCTTTAATAATAAAAACCTTCATTGTATAGAGATATACATTATAAATCTATTGAGGCTAAAAGTCCTCACATTAAAGTGATGTGGAAATTTAGACAAGTGTCCTCTTCACTTGATCATGGTTAAGTATTACTGGGCCTGTCACCAATAACCCTCTTTTTTTGCACTGTGTGACAATAAAATAATCAGTCAAGTGAAACAAGAAATAGATGAATTTATTCACTTCATTTCAATAGAATGAATAGTTACTTTAAAAAAACGAAATTCCTAAAACATTGTGTGTGAATATTTTTTTTAATTTTGACAGTGTTTTCAGAATAACCGTAATGGATGTTGATCCTGCAGTAAGTATCATTTTTGTTACCAATTAAAGCATTTCATATTCAAACTTAAGATTCATTTTATTTTTAGTATTGATTCAATAGATTTTTAACACCCTTTTATAAGCTTCACTTGTATGTAATGGAATCTTTGAACTTAATTTTTACGCACTTTAAAAGGTCATATTAATTCGAAATTTTGCTCACTTGTCCAGGACCGTTAACAATACAATAATTTTGTTCCATTGGCTTCATCAACGATTTCCCATTTTCAGATCCCAGCCTGCATTTGGCGTCTAATTTCAGATCCATTTTCCAGATTTGGTGACTAAAAGATTAAGTTACAACTTAGTTCTATAAACTAATGAAGGAATGAATGAGTCAGTGAATATTAACGCCGCCCTGCTAAGCTACACGAGGGCTTTTGGCGACGGACCTCGTAATTTTGAACCATGGTCCAGTGACGAGGACGACATTTTCGATTAACTATAAAAGGGTGTTTTCGAGTTTTTTAAACTATAATTTATTTTGTTTATATTTGTGTTTTTAAGATTTTAAAATCATTACAGTATTTTAATAGTTCCCAAAAGAATGTAAGCACCAGTAGATTATTTAAACTTTGAAAAGAGGCTTTAAGTCAGTGGTAACCAACCCAAAACCTTGCGGGCCACTACGGGAAAACATTATATACCGCGGGCCGCATATAAAAAAATATATATCTTTATATTAGACTAGCTTTTACCCGCGGCTCCGCTCGCGCTAATGTCTTTAAATAACTGTCGAAGTCGTAATCATTATCATTAGAAAGTAAGTAATATAATATGGTAATTTTTTATTGCTTGACTGGAACCGATAAAATTTAAAAATTCTAAAATTGAGCTTAGTTTAAAAAAAACTGAAAGTAATTTATTATAATAATTAACAACAAATATTCAATATCTTAAAATATTAATATTTTTAAAAATCGAAAGTATCTATGTTTAATATATAATTCCTCTTTAAAAGAACTCAAAACAGAATATTATTCTAAGATGCTACTGTATACCATATTATATGTTCTTCCATCAGTTGCAAATTTGTGAAGATTTGGGTATTGGACACACCGATCAGGCTACTTATAGTTGGCCATGGGGAAAACATTGCTTTTCCAAATACACCCCTGCTACCTGCAATGTTAGCTTTGTTAAAAGCAACAGTAAAACTGGAAATTGAACTTGTTTGAATTGAAACGGTAGGTCAGTGGGGACACTTGGAATTCGAGGTATGATGAGACTATCCCTTTTCGGGACATGTTCAAATATTGGCACCAAGAACATTCCGCATCAGTTTTGTGATCCAAAGCCTCGTTTCTTTACATAGTCGAGGAGCACCGAGATTTTGCATAACTGGTACATTAGTTTTAATTTAAGTTTATGTGAGGGTACACCCGAAAGTTCAAGTGAATTTAAGAACTCCGTGGGACATAAAGTACTTTGTTCTTTATCCATGATTGTATTCATTGATAAATATTTCTTTAATTCCCTCCCGCGTACGTCGTTTGAATTTTCAATGTTGTTTTTATGGACAATGTCATTGTTAGGCGCCAATATTGATCTTGCGCACAACCACTGATCCCTATTTAAATTTTGTTGCAAGCCCGGTTAAATTTGAGCAATAAGATTTACATCATTTTCTCCTGCATTACAAAATTCTCTGAAAGTAAAATATAATCTCCAGCATTTGCGTCCAAACATCCATAACCGATTTTCTATTGAGTCTTTGCATAATGTTTCGAATCTACGTCATTATAAAAATACACTCTCATGTTCGTTTTCAGACTGAATTTTTCAACTTTTCCCCATAAGCCTGAATTCACCAGCCAATATATAATAAAGCTACCATTCCTCCTATAATATCTGTACTATCTCGTAAATCCTGAAGAGTCCGATTTAACGCTTCTATAGCTTTCTTGTGAGACATCGTACTTTCATCCCACACTAAAAGCTTACATTGTGGAAGCATCCTGCCTTGAGAGCTATTTTTTCTGAAATTTCAGATGAGTGAATCTTCAAATGCAAGATTAAGCGATAATTTTAAAACCGTAAGTGTAGTACGACCGTTGATCAGTAAAATCACGGCTATACCAGAAGAAGCCACAGCAACTGCTATCTACTAGGTTTTTCTGATGGTCATTAATAATAAGTTTAGCAAAAACGTTTTTACTGTTCCTCCAGGGGCTTCGAGAAAAAAGAGTGCACCACTGCCGGATTCTATTTTGCGTAACACTTGTTGGAAAACGTGACTTTGTTCTGGAGTTAATTGAGGGATAAATTCTGTTACTTGATGTTGCAATGCCATAAATTCGTAGTTTAATTCTCAGGTAATTTCATTATCGAAGCCATTTCCGTTGACAGGTCTAGGGCTAATCATTCCAAAATCATGTAACTTCTTCCTAACCATTCTGAAAACCTTTATTACGCTTCGTGGTAGATGTGTTCATTGAAAGGCATATTTGGTTGTTTTTTGTCGCAAAATATCTTCCGCCATGTATTCTTTGTACTTATTCCGAAAATTCAAAGTAATAAATACTTTCAAAACTAATCCAAAACTACTACAGTAATCAAAACTTTTTGTGAAACTGTCAATTAATATCACCATAGAATTTTCAATATCACTCGCTCGCAATTCGCTCTAAAACTTTATTTCGTTTCCCTCTTCAAAAAGTGGGAGCTAATTTGCATTAAAATATCTGGAATTGTCGGAATAGAGAACTTATTAGTCAACTTGCCGATATTTCTCAAAGTTTGAGTTTGACAATTAACAAACGTAACGTAATAAACGTTATACGTTTAATAAAAAACCATTTAAAAAATTGCTTTTTGTAAAGATGCTAAATTACATTATGTTTCAGTTATTTGTTACAAATGTGAGAATTTTTATTAAAATTTCCATTATTGACTATAAATGCATAATTTTGCGCCAACTTGGCGGGGAGTAAGCAACATCAACGTTTTACCCGCATAGTTCCCGTTCCCGTAGGAATATGGAGATAAAATATATCTTATGTTACTCGCTGATAATGTAGCTTTCCATTCGTGAAAGAATTTTTAAACTCGGACCAGAAGTTCCTGAGATTAGCCGGAACAGACAGACAGACAAAAATTTTAAAAATTGAATTTTTGATATAAGTAACTTATATACCTTTAAATGCATTTAGCAAAAAGTTGCTAATTTGAAATTACAAGCAGACACTTCAATTTTATTTATTTGTATAGATTAGGATCCATTACAAACATTTTAAAACATATTGAGTTATTATTGTTGTTTTCATTATTTTTAATGGATTCAAACATGTATATTTTTTTTATTTTTTTGATAATAATGCAATGATCTAATAATGTTTAATTTATTTATGAGTGAGATATTTGTTTTTCTAAACTCTTTCTCTTAGTTTTTGCAAGCCGATCTCAGTGCAACTGAAAAACAGAAAAAATTGATAAGATTGAAACAGCTATGGGATTTATTTGTTACAAAACATTACACTGAAAACAAAATATTGCTCAAAATAATTGTAATGAATCTCTCGGGCCGCAAAGTTATTAAGTTTGTCACCCCGGTATTAAATACAAGGGGTGATCAAATGAAAAGGTACGAAACGACATAAAAATGAAACAGTTAAATATTTGCATATTCCGCCAAGGGAGAATGTAGCGAGACATCTCGGGATGCCATTGGAGACTCTGACTGGGATCATGCGCGGGTGCCCGCATGCGCAGGAGAGAGCAAAGGCTCTTATAAAAAGCGGCGTCCAAATGATGCGAGCACAGAATTACTCGAGCACAGAAAAAGCATTAACTCCGATGTGTACTGTGAGACACTCCGACGCCTACGCAGGTCCATCAAGAACAAAAGACCGGGGCTGCTCACGGAGGGTGTGGTTCTGCTCCATGATAACGCGCGTCCACACGTCTCCAGAGTCACACAAATGGAACTGGACAAGTTCCAATGGGAGACGTTGGACCATCGGTCCTACAGTCCGGACATGTCACCCTGCGATTTCCATGTGTTTGGTCCACTGAAGAAACAGCTGAAAGGAAAGCGCTTCAACTCGGACGACGTACTCAAGGACACTGTGAAGGACTGGGTCTCGTCACAGCCACAGGAATTCTGGGAACAAGGAATCCTGCGGCTTGTTCACCAGTGGGATCGTTGTGCTCAGGCCTATGGTGTATATTTTGAATAAAGTCTATATTTGTACCCACCGTGTCGTTTCGTACCTTTTCATTTAAACACCCCTTGTAGCAATTTGAATAAATGAAAGTTTTATAGTTTTTGTAAGAAATACTGCCAAAAATATAATGGTAAAGAATACTTGCTTTGTTTATGTCAAAATTTGCTAAATTTGAATCAAGTGATTTATTTTATTCATAAAATTTCTCATCGTGAATTCATTACTTAAAACGAATAACTTAAAACTTACTTCATATCTCTTAGTGCGTAGAACAGCAATGATATAATACGGTATTGTGATGAGGCAATTTAGATGATTTTATATTGTGACAACTTTTCTAATAAAAATGTATTATTTTAATGGAATAATTCCAAAGAGAGCAATATGCTAGCTTTAAAATATTGCGTTTTTAAAATGTCTTCGCTTAGTACTAAAAAACAAGGCCTAAATTCAAGTCCTATTTTCGAATCGAAAATTTTCCTGAAAATTTTTGGTAAGGTATTTATCCCGTTTGTCGCACTGAGTCGTTAAAATCTAAGCTTTCATTAAATTAGTAAACTGCTTGTTATTTTATCATTATGCAATTAAAAACTTGACAAATGATAAAATGATAAAAAAAAGATGAAATGCCACCCATCCGGTATATTGACCCTGACTGCTGTGCCCTAGGGCCTGGGTTTGAATCCCGGAGAAGACATGGATGTTTGTAAATGTATAGTGCCTTAGCGGCATGGGGGTACTCTAAATAGCCGTCGAGCCGCAGATCTTCTCTTAAAATCGGTGTGAAGGGGAAGAGAGGTGAGATTTCTCTGACCACCTCCAGGGAGTTTTTCCTAAAAAATAGAGTGAAACCGAGCCAAATCGTACTGTTACCTACATGTTGCTGAAAGCTACAGCTAACGACAGGCGTACATCTACCCCTTTGCCACTACGAATTTCGTGGGCCTCGATGTTACTCCGTCAGACAGGTGGCATTAACAACAAGAGATAAAATATGAAACATACTAATATATATATTAGTAAAAATTAAATGGATTTTAAACAATAATAAGGTGGAATATTAAAGAAATTTACTTTTGAAATAAGATAAGATTGTCACACACACAGAAGATATTGGTAAGGGAATACTGGTCACATTTATCTGTTTGAAAAGCCTTTTCACAGTTTCAGTTATATTCCTTAAGGGGAGTTGGAAAGGCAAAATTTTTTTAAAAGGTGAATTTCAGGTTATTGCATTTTTAAATTCTTCAGCTCATTACCTTTCCAAAAATACCTCATTTTTATCTCTAGCTTAGTTAGAAGTGCTAAATTTTTGTTTTTAAAGAATCGTCTAAACGCGAGTCACCGATTTAAATGGACAGAAAAAGGTAAACATTGCACTTCCTCTTGGGTCAGCTTGAAGTTTGACGTCATTTTTTAAAATTTCCTTAAGGCATGTTATGAAACGGATGGGATCTCGCCTCCGACGTTTCAAAGCAAAAATGAGGGGGCAAAAATTATCAGATGGCAAAGCATTATGTGGCAAAAATAGATTAACAGATGCAACTATTGATCAATTGCAAACCTATTATGGTCTTGCCATTCGAAGAAATTTATCAAATGTAAAGTGTATGAAACAAACTATATGGGCAATATTTCTTCACAAAATATCTACGGATAAAAATCCACAGCATGGATTTTGTCCATCAGGTCTTGACACATGGTGTCAGTGTAAGAAGGCTCAATTGGAAAATAAACTTTATCTCCAGAAACAAACTTCCAGTTGCTGTTGTTGAAGCCATTAGGCCTATTTTTAGGGACCTTTCGGATCCAGAATTATTGAAAAAGTGCTTGCATGGAAACACGCAGAATCCGAATGAAAACATTAATAATGTTATTTGGTCTCGTGTCCACAAAAAGACATTTGTGCACATAGAAACATTTTCCTTTGGTACATAATGATGCTATTGCATCCTTTAATAAAGAGAATGCAACAAAGTTGGATATTTAAAAAAAAAAACTTAACATAGAGCGAGGATATTATGCGACATGCTGCATGGAACATCTCGACAAAGTGAGCAGGACAAGGGTAAGATATGCCAATTTACAGAAAACTAAGGAGACTAGAAAAGTAAAAAGACTTAAAAGAATGAAACAAGAAGATGAAAATTTAAAAAATGCTGAAAATTTGGAATATGGAGCTGGAATGTTTTGATAAGGTAACTTTATTTATAAAAATGTGTTTTCTCAAAATGTCACTTTTGAAGGTTCGATGTACTTTTCTCAGAAGTATATACAGTGGGTACAAAAAGTATTTGCACACATACATTTTTGTTCACAATTTATAAGAAAATGCATTAAGAAATACAAAAATTGGCATTTTAAAAATAAAATAAGCCTATTCATTTAAATTAATTACAAAAAATACAATAATATTAATAAAAAACATTTTTTGCAACAATATTAAAATATCTTATGTCAAAAAAGTATTTGCACACTCAACTCAACTTTAGCAAATTTGCATTTTTTTGCTAATTATATTTGACAGTCATCCCGCAGTAAATAACATACGTAAGACTACTATAAAAGGAGGTATTGTCGAAACTTTATCAGTTGATTGTCGATTTCAAATTGTTATGGCACCTAAGAAATCTGAATTGCCGATTTCGTTGCGAGAAAAAATTGTTTCTCTACGTGAAAATGACCTAAGTTATCGAGAAATAGGTAAAAAAGTAAATGTTGCTTCTCTACTGTTCGGTATGTTATAAAACGTCATAAAGAAAGAGGATCTACATCAAATAACTTGCGCTCTGGATGCCCAAAAAACTTTCACTGCGAATTAAGCGAAAAATCATAAGAGAAGCATCGAAAAATCCATTTGTTAGTGCTGCCAATGATGTCGCTTCAACATCTGGAGCTCAAATCTGTGCCCAAAGTGTTCGAAATGTCTGCATGATGCACAAATTTATGGGAGATCTCCAAGGAAAAAACCTCTCATGACTGAGCGAAATAGACTGAAGAGACTTGAATTCGCTAAGGAATATATCAATAAGCCAATTGATTTCTGGAAAAATGTCATATTCTCCGACGAGAGTAAGTTCAATATCTTTAAATCAGATGTCGGGAAATTAGTTTGGAGAAAACCTTGTACTGCTTTTCATACCAAAAATGTGTTACCTACAGTTAAACATGGAGGAGGTTCTGTTATGATTTGGGGGTGCATGGCTAGCAAAGGAGTTGGTAATTTGTGTTTCATTGATGGGAATATGACAGCTCGAACCTATATTGATGTGTTGCGAGATAACTTGCCACAAAGTGCAATAAAATTGGGTATCAGTAATTCGTACTATTTTCAGCAAGACAATGATCCCAAGCACACTGCCGGTATAACACGTATGTGGTTGCTTTACCATGTACCCAGAAAACTTGCCACTCCACCACAATCACCAGACTTAAATCCTTTGGAAAATTTGTGGAATTCTGTGGATTTAAAAATAAGAAAAAGGAAGATTTCAAGCAAATCTGCCCTTAAACAATCCCTTATTGAAGAGTGGTCGAATACTGACCCTATTGTTACAGAAAATTTAATTAAATCAATGCCAGCAAGATTACAAGCAGTAATAGATGCTAAAGGAATGCATACTAAATATTAGTTATTTGAAATTTGCTTAAATATTTTATTTCTTTTGTATTCATGCAGGTGTGCAAATACTTTTTTGACACGAGATATTTTAATTTTGTTACAAAAAAGCATTGTTATTTATATTATTGTAATTTTTCTGTTTGTTTTGGATGATTAAACTTATTCTGATTTGGTAATACCAATTTTTTTATTTCTCAATGCTTCTTTTTATGAATTGCAAACAAAAATGTAGGTGTGCAAATATATACTTTTTTACCCACTGTATATATATGATGGTTAGTTGTTATAAAGAGAGAATTCTCATTTTCGTATAAACACACAGAATGAATATAATTGGTAAACAGTTGTTGAGCTGATAAGCGAATTTGAAGCTTTTGCATATTGCATATTTTCAAAAACTTTTCTTAAGGTAACTGGGTCGTCTACGACAAGGAAAAAAAATGAAGTTTTTTACACCAAATTTAAATGGTTCTCACTTACTTGAATTAAGAGCAACGGAAGTAAAATTTTTACTTTAAATTATCTGTATATATATATGTATCTGTTAATGTAAAAATATCCATTTTAAATTACAAATAAATATGCATGAGCAATAAATAATCAATAACTATTTTTTTTAATTTTTATTTTTCGAGGCATTTTCTTACTTTTAAGTACACTTTGAATAAAACCAACTCCATATATAGCTATAAAATTTTACAAATTTTTTGCAAATATAACAAACTATAAAATAAATAAAATGAAATTTTAAAAAAGAAATTAATAAAAATTTAAAAAATTAATTTAGTGATTCAAATTTTCTTTAAATTTTATGCAGAAATTGTGCTATATCTAAAATTTGCAAATGTTTATTTGAAAAACAATTCATTAGCTTTGCTGAAAATTTGTCAATTTTATAATATGCAAAATATCAGCCCTATAGGTCAAGTAAATTTTGAAAAATGTGTACCGGAATCACCTATATAAAAATGCATATTGAGAAAATTGCAAATAAAGATGTTTTCATCTATGATTTGCAAGATAATGCTTTTAATGCAATATAATACCATACCATAACTAATTGGGTTATTTTACATCATTCCTTAGTTTTTTAATTGTAATTTTAAAATTCTAGATTATTTAGAAATCTTTTTAATTACTCTTTCAATACTTTATCAACACGAGTTATCAAAGATTCACAGCTTCTTCCATTTAAAATACCAAAACTTTATATCTATAAGTTTTAGTATTTTTGCTTCACTTTGAGCATCCTCATTACAGGATATTACAGAGTATTTTACACGTGTTGTTATCATTGTAAAATTACTCAAAGAAAATGTTTTTGCAGAATTTAAGAAGTTTATTTGATGTCTAACTTGTAAGTGGAACTCTGTTTTTAAAAACTATAATAAAAGAACCTCTGTTTTTGCGCTCATACATATGAATTTTTTAAATTTTATTTTAAAGAAAAATCATCAGTTATAAACATAAAGAGTTCTTCATGAGTATTCAAACATTAACGATAAACAGTTAAGAAAAACAAAATGTCCATTTTACAAGCTGTGTTTTTAATTTAGAATAATTCTTAAGATCCCCATTGTACCATATCCATTTAATTTATAATTTAAAAACTACACTCAGTATTCATAAATGTAAAACTATACATAACTAACATTTCAAAAAACAAAATTTTATTTTAAAATTTTATAACTAATCATTTAAATTTTCCTTAATTTTTGCACAAAAAATGTAGATTGTTCAATAAATTTGAACACATAATACAGAAAAATTACATTCTTTATATAGCAAAATTAGTTCTTTATAATACATATATTATATACAAAACAGATTTTGAAGAAAATGTACCTGAATCATAGTTACATCACATTTGGTTACAATTTTGAAATTAAATTTCCTAGCGTTCTAATTATCGAATTCTCATAAATAATGCATCTATGGATACAGCAAAGTGCCCTCCATTTTTTGAATTAAAATAAAAAATGTAAAATCTTTAGTTTTCAAATATTAATAATTTAAATAAAAACCGGTATTTTTTCGTTATAATTTTTAAAAACATAGTTCCATTTAAATTAGACATCAAATTAACTTTTCAAATTCATCATAAGGACATTATCTTTGCGTTCTTTTATAACAATAAAAATATGTGTAAGGAATTCTGTACTATCCTGTAATGATGACGTTCAAAGTGCAAAAACTAAAACTTATAGACATAAAATTTTGGTATTTTAAATGGAAAAAGGTGTGAATCGTTGATAACACGCGTTGATGAAGCAGGAAAATAGTAATTAAAAAAGACTTCTAAATAATCTAGAATTTTAAATTTACAATTTAAAAACTGTGAAATGATGCAAAATAATCCAATTAACAATGCTATAACTTTATATTGTATTGAAATATATTATTTTACAAATCATAGATGGAAATCATTTGCAATTTTTGGTGATTCCGGTACACTTTTCTCAAAATCTACTTTATCTATTATGCTGATGTTTTGCATATTATAAAATCCCCAATTTTCATGAAAGTGAATGATATTTTCTTTCAAATAAACATTCATAAATATTAGTTATATATCACAATTTCTGCATAAAAATTAAAGGGAAATTATTTAAAAGAATAACTAAATATGTTTTTTTAAAAAAAATTTATAAATTTATTTTTAAAAATTCCATTGCTTTTATTTCATGGATTGTTATGTTTGCAAAAAACTCTGTAAAATTGTATAGCTATATAGGAAGTGGATTCTATTCAAAGTGTACCTAAATGTGAGGACATGACTCGAAGATAAAAAGAGATAGTTATAGATAATTTACTGATTATGTACATTTATTTGTAATTTAAAATGAATTTTTACAGTAAAACAGGTACATAAATATACAGATAATTCAAAGTAAAAATTTTATTTCCGTTGATTTTACATTAAATAACTGAGAACCATTTAAATTTGGTGTAAAAAAGTTCCTTTTTCCTTGTCGCTGATTTTCCAGTTACCTTTACGAAAAAATATTTTACTCGATATTATTGGCACATATCTGGCACAATCCAGGGGTCTGGATTCACCCATCGCCCTTGTTGATTCTTTTCGATTGGGGTCATTCCATTATCACGGGTGCAAAATTTAGACGCATGTAAAGTTTCTTAATAACAAAATAAAAAACATTTTTAATGAAATTAATCTTGGAAGAACTACGTATTAACATGTTCAATTTATATTCGTTTATATGAATTTTAATGTAATATTTAAAACAGCAGGAGGAAGGTTCAAAGTGCCATCGCGACTGCAACAAAGTTGGCCCAACTTTCCTAGATTATAGACAAAAAGCAAGGAAGACTGTAAATTGTTATGCATTTATTATGTTATATCTTGATATTTCGCAAGGTATTAAACTAAAAAAAGTACAAAAATAAAAAAGTATGCAGAAAACAAAAATAAACAATGAATTATTCACTTTTGAAGCAATCGCGGGTGCAACATGAAATTATCGCGGGTGCAACCCGTCTAATTTAAGTGAATATAAACGTCAATATAATTTACATAGGAACGAAATAAGAGATAAAAAAAATGTTTATTACTAACTAGTACATTTCTTTGTCACTTATGTTAATTATTTCTTTTGAAATACGTCAATATTCGCTGAAAATTCCATGAACATTATATTTCCATCAGTACTTTTCTCTGGCGCTTCCAACTTCGCGATAATGTCTTCACACTGCACGTCATTTCATTCACGATTTCTGTGAAACGTTTGCCATCAATCGTTGCCAGAAATTGTATTTAATTTCCCCATCTTCATCCATATTGCTCTGACACACACCCGCATAGCGATATTGAGTAATTCTTTTTGCCAGATTTGCAGAGCAGTTGTACTAACACGTAAAAACTAGCGCAAATATCTTTCGGTAAGTCAGCGGCACAGACAGTACCATCAGTCTTACAGCATGCTTCTGCTGGTGATTTTGAGGCTTGATGAGAAGGTGGTGGAGATTCCTCATTTATAGACTCGTTGTCTGAATCATTGTAAACATCAGAAAAGCGCAATCTTTTTTTAAGTGGCATGAAGGATTTACTCTGATTCGACACTGAAGGCGCATATATAGCATAATACGGAATTTCTTTTTATATTTTGTAATTTGTAAGAGGTTCCAAATTGTTATCACGACCCCATTACTTTCTGTATTAATGGTACTTATCGGCGATTTTAAAACCTATGCACATTTGAAACGAGACAGTGAGGTTCGTGCCACTAAAATGCTATGGTCGTCTTCAGATTGGAAGAAATATTTTGATTTAATGCCCTATTACAAAAAATAAAAAAATCTGTTTTTTTTCTTTCATCCGTCAGTTTTCGAAGCACAGCTTTAGAGGCGTCATTTTTGTCAAATGCAGTAACTTAGAATTCAGCATAAATTTTTTTACAAATTCCACTGTTTAGTGGTACTAGCTGGTAAATTACATTTTACTTTGGCCACAGCTTTTCCTAGTGTGCGGGTACTGTTGTATCTAGTACCTGATTGCTTAACTTGTTCTTCTTTACGACGCTTTCTAGTGGCCTGTATTCTAGCCAATATTTTCATCTGCATCTATTTTTTTTACTACTTCTCTCCGTTTTGAATCATGAACCATTTCTCGACGGAGAGGGTCTGCATGAAATTCAGGATTCTTTTTAAACTTTTACCTATATTTCTGCAAAGCAGTCTCTTTGCGTTGCTGTGTTGTCAATTTAGTCAAAGTTTTTATAAAAAAAGCAGAATACAATATAAACAAAGACATTAAATATATATCATCAATCATACATAGCATATATTATTATTTAAGGCACATCAAAACTAGGAAATATATTATAAACCACACAATAAGGCTAGTTGTCAAAGAGTTGCACCCGCGATTCTATCACAATCGAGGGTGCAACCAATTTAAATTAGCTTTTATTTAAATACAACAAACATTACACTCTAAAAAACGATTGATTTAAGTTTGTATTTTATTTCTTCTTACTTCTACAAAGTTTCGAAACGTTAGTACTTTATTTCTGTGAAAGAACCAAACTTTTACATCTTTTGTATCGCGGGTGCAACAAGCTAACATAGCCTTCTTGTAGTCAATGATGCTTAAATAATAACAACAAGTACTTACATTTTTTGGCACATATGAATAAATGAATATTGTCACTACACGTGTATCCGGTAAAACTTAACCTCACGATCGGTAACAGAGCTGTTTCGTGCCTTTGTTGTCTGGTGTGATTTTGCAGTTTATATTGATTCTTCGAATGGTAATATTTCCAGGAGCACCAAAATTTTAAATATAAAGTAAAACCGAAAAAAAAAATGTTGAATATATTAAATTTTAACTTTCTTCTTTGCACTGATATAAAAAAAAAAGTGACAAATAATGTGATTTAAAGATTGATGTCGAGAATCGTCTATAGCGGAATCACCCATTGATTATAATTCTATGTATATTTTTTTTGTATTTAATAATTCATAATATTAATTAATCCTAATGTTTTATTTAATAATTTATCTTTACTGGTTTTTGTTCCTGACAATCGATAAATTCAGAAGAATACATTTGGTTTAGCATAGGGATAACCGAGTAAGTCGATTATGCCTAAGACTGGGTATAATATCACATATAAATACATATAATACGTATATTTTTAGTAGGATCCGGGGACGAGGAAAACAATTTATGGAAAAAAATGCGTAATAAAATCTAGGTAACACAAACATAAAATGGCAAACCAAAGTTATTTTGATGCAGAAGATTTCTTAAAATCTAACAAAGTAGTCTACTGGCTAAAAAAATTTTTTTCCTGCAAAAATTTAATAATTTTTTTCTTTATTTTGTTCGAAAAATACACTCTTCATCGAAATCTATGTTTTCTAAAATTCGTAAAAATTTTTCGCTTAAACTGGGTCTGTCGTTCAAATCCCCAACCTTCATTCGATTTTTTATTGAATTTGGTCTAAAGACTCTCAATCTCTCTCTCTTCAATGTCTTGCTTTTGCTCTTGCTCATGCATTATTATGAGCTCATCAATTGTCAGCTCCGTAATATGGGAGTACAGAAGTACTTGAGCGTCATCACTATCCACTTTTAAACTTATTCGCTTGGCAAGATCAACAGTTTCTTTAATCACATTACCAATTTCATCTGGCTCTTTCACTGATTCCATCTGTGTTTTAGTGATGAAAAAAAAAAGTTTTTTTCAAGACACAATCTTTTTTTTTGGTGAAACTTCATTCCAAGAATGTCCAATGATTCTCATTGCATCTAAAACGTTGAGTTGTTTCCAAAAGTCTTTAACAAACAGCTCGTTGTTTTGTTTCATAGCTCTCAAACAAAAGATGAATCAACAAGATTCGAAAATCACGAAACTTCAGATTTGCGTTAAGTCGGGAAGCATAAGAAAGTCGTGGTATTACATACAAAATTTTTCTTCATTAGATGCGGTTTTTTTCCTTCTAAAATTGCATACAAATAAAAAATATATATTATGTAACAATTAAATCAGAAAACGCTTAATATATTTTGTTTTCCGTTTGTGTGAAAATCATTAAAATGTGATTCTATTTTGAAATTTCTACTTAAAATTTCAATATGTGTATGATATAGAATAAATATGAATTTTATAAAGTATTAAAGAGAAACTTCATGTTTTTAAAGTATATCAGATTAAACATAAAAATTCTAGAACAAACTTTTGTATTCCATTTATTTTAGATTTATAAAGTTCCTATTATATATATATATATATTATATAAATAGAAAGAGAAAATATGAAAAAGAAATCCCCAAGTTCTTATTCCATCAAAAACTTTTTTTTTTATTTTTAACACTTATAAACCCCGTGCACCACCGAACGTATAACACGGGGGTAAACAACACAGACAGAAGAAAGGATTACAACACAAACATCCATGCCTTCTCCGGGATTCGAACCCAGTCCCTGCGGCACCGCAGTCAGCTTCACTGACTACTATACCGGATGGGCGGCATCAAAAACATTTGAAGAAATTTTCAAAATATCAAAAGTAATTGCATCAACTATATGAGAAATAAGTGGCCACACAAATTATTTTTTACTTCTTTTTTTCCAGATCCACAGACATGTTTAATTGTTTGATCTTGTACTCGAGTTTAACGTACCCTATTACGCATAAAAGTTAATTTCTTCAGTTAAAAATCCTATTTTTCCCCTTTCGTCTTAAAACTCGAATGATTAGCTTTTCTGTCTCTGTTTTGACTGCGGGATAATTAGAGATAAAGTACTAGATATATTCAAAGTATTACTTCCTGTGACAAAATTAACTTATTATGTAGTTTTAACACATTTTTTCCCCACCCAACAATGCATATTTTTATATGTGATGTCTCACAAACGAATAGAAGTTATTTAACTGTATACAAAATGATTTTATCTAGCGACTGTAATTAACACCTAAAAATTGTGTAGTTTTTAATAAAGTTGTAATTAAATTATCCTCAGAAAGTATTGAAAAGTTGTTGAAAATTCCTAGTTTGCAAAAATTAAGGAGTTTAAATAATGTACAAGAAGTATGTTTAAAAATTTACAGAGGATGGTAAATCACAGCTTGAATGTTTTTACTTGACCGCAGGGTTGAATATTCCCAGGTTCATCGCCCATAACCCTCTGGTAGCTTCAAAGTGTGGTGTTAATGCAATTGATCTCTCCATTACCACGTTTAACGGATCCCGTGTGTGAGAAAAGCCCTTCAAAATGGGGCGTTAATAAAATATATTAAGAACTAAAACAAGCAAGGAACATCAGAAAGTACACAAAAATGGTTTAAATCAGTGGTGGCCAATCCAAATGACCTTCCGGGTCACTTTGAAAGAACATACACACATATATATATATATATATATCTTTTTTTTAGATTTGGGCTCATTACAAACATTTATAGTAAAGAGAAAATTTAAAATACAATGAATTATTTTTATTCTTTTCATCATCTTGCATGTTTTCAAACTTGGATAATATAATAATAATATTGCAATGATTTATAATTTCTTTAATTAGTGAGATATTTGATTCTCAGTTTTTGAAAGGTGATCTTAATGCGTATATTTGGACATTATAATCAATGTTTCAGGTTTTCGTCCGTTAGGTTTGATTACAATTTATATTTAATAAATTTCATTAAAAAAAAAAGGTTTAAATTGATTTGAAAGCAACCATAACTTTTTTTATGTGAAATTTCTCAAATTGGAAATTTTTTTCTTTTGTGACATAAATGTTAAAAAAAATCTATTTTTTTATTTTGATGTTTCAAAAATTCGTTTAAATTAATTACCGCATTGTAAGTCAATCCTTTCCAATTCGAGATTTTTGGGGCTGATTCAGCACCGAGATGAAAGGGGGATGGATATATTTGAAATGTATTAAAATTTTTTTGTATTTGTTTCAATTAGTGAAACTACTCTCAAAAGTAGCTACAAGTTAGCTTATTTGTTTTGCGTATTTGATGTAACTGATATATTTTAAATTTTTATTTCTTTCGTCAATAGAAAGTATTGAATGTTGTTATGAATCTCGCGGGCCATAAAATAATTCAAGGTGGCCCCCGGGTCGTGGGTTGGCCGCCCCTGGTTTAAATAAAAGCTTTTATTTTAATACTTTGTTTAAAATCAGTTGAAATGTCAATAGATTTTTGTGAAACCTGATTGAATAAGGTTTTGTGATAAATATTTTGACTGAGCATTTGCACTTCTAAAGAACGAACGTTACAGCTTAATGAAACCGTACATTTTAGAGCAGATCCCCTAAGAACTAAGAAACCTTATAACAAAGAATACGCTGATCTCCCCCCTAATTGTCTAATAAGGTAATATTGAGCATTCTTCTGCTAACACCATGGATGCAATAATTTCCTGTTGATGGCTGTCCTTAAGTACCATTAGAAGCTATTTTTCAATGCGCAGACTTCGTCGAAAGCAAAATTAAGAGTTTCGGAGGCAAACATTACCATGGCTTGCGTCAAACTTTCTTAATGAATTTTCAGCTTGGTATGCTAATATTCGAAGGGTAAGAGAGGAAATGCCACATAATTTTTGCTTTAGAACTTGTGTGGCCTTACTCGGAGGAAAATACGATCAATAAATATATACCGTTATTAGTAAACCAAGTTTGTGTTTTTTCTGCGTAATCGAGCTTCTGGTACTTAAAGCATTTAGGTAATAAAAGAACTGACATACATGTTTCGAAAATCCAAGAATTAGTGAACATTCTATTAGCAATTAATACATAAATTTAAGGAAACAGTTTTAATTTTGGTTGATTGGTTGGTCAAATTAGTGTCATAAAGCTTAAGAAATCTACTATTAGTGCTGAATTTTATAATTTTTGGTGCCATTATTTAAGAAACATGTTTTTTTAAAAAAATAAATTAATTTAACGCAAGGAAAATATGGCGAAGGATCTCACTCCTGTTATGTCTCAGCATTATTATATAATTAATTAAGGTATCAGACTACCCTAAAATTGCGAATTTGGCCAAAAATGGGCAACTTTTCTTGTAATATTTTTATAGCCCATCTTATTAGCTTTATAAAAATACAAAGTTTATTATTTTCCGTTCTCTAGAACAAAAACTACAAGTGTTTTTTAGGGAAAGAAGATGCCATTACTTTAAGCAAGATGTCATATTTTAAAACGCGTTTTACTCAAAATGTGTTTTTTTGAAAATATTCAAACGGGGTCAGTGATTGCTAAAAAAGTTTTGAAAATAATCAACTGAAATTTTTAGTATGTTCTGTATAATATTAGAAGGGTTTTAACCTTCAGATTTATCAATCACTGTTTTATCACAAAATTTGCAGCCCCTTATGTGAATATAATCACTGCTATTTTAAGCAATTTCATATAATAACAAAGATAAAGTGCTCTAGTTTTTGTAAAAATTAAAATATCTTTTCTTTTGAAGGTGTAATTTCAAAAATGAATAAAATAGTCACTCAGCAGAATTGAAAAATTGAAAATCTGCTCATATACTTTTGGTACAGAATGGGCCGCGTTTATGTTTTTTTTTTGTCTAATTTTATCGATTTTTTCCCATTTTATTAATAATTTCTTTTTCTCTTCTTAATTTTAGCATATAATTCTTAAAATGTACTACACAAATCTAAAAACAAAAAAATCCCCATATCTCCATTTGTTTTAAAAAAGTTGTCGCAAGTTGTCGGATATCTGAAATAATTTATAATCACACATATATCAAACTGAATTAAGATGTTTTATTACCTCAAAAGTTTTAAAGTACATCACAAATTAGTGTAACATTTGTAACTCAAGACTTGAACTCCTGACTCGACAGAATTTTGTTGTCCCGAGTTACTCTTCAACAGCATCGCATATTAATCAACCCTGATAAGCAGCAATTAAACCATTTTTGATTTTATGTTTACACTAACAATTGAAACTATCTTTAATTGTTTTTCATGTGAAAATTTCGAAGTTTATTACCCCGGAATACGTAACGCATCTAATTTTCATATAATATTGAGATGGGTTCTTATATTCAGCCATGCACTTTTCTGTAACTCTATTTAGATCCTTCTATTCCAGATGTTGGGTATGCACTCATGTATATATATTTTGATATAAATGGATTGTTAGAGAAAAAAAAGTAGATAAAAAAGCAAAATTTTTTATTATAAATAAAAGGGGATCTTGCCTCGCTTTTGAAAATTGTGTCTGGAAAAAAAAAAGCTAGCTGTACTTAATTTAAAGCATTATTGCAGAAAAATGGTTTGTTAATTAGCATGTTAATATAATTTTAATTTTATCCATTGAGAATTATTTTTGTTCACTTGTATATGTATAGGCAAATTTTGTGAGAATGGGCAATGCTTTCTTTATGTATAAAATATTATTATTTTACACAGTCGTTTTATAACTCCTCACTTGCTTTGATAAATTTATATTGTGCTGATTCCAATCTTTCGAAGTGGTTGATAAGATTAACGAATTTGTTGTTGAATTTTAACCAATAAATTTGATTTTTCCAGCTTTAGAAATAATTCTAATATTTTCACTGATTCTCAACAGACGTTGTTAAATTAATACAATTTGAAACGTAAATGACTATCTTAAGCCAGTCAAATGTTCACATATGTAAGGAAATAAAAGATAAAGTTTAAAATGTTTATAAAAACAGATAAAAAATAATAAAAAAGCAACAAAAAAAATAGGACCGATTTTTATGAGATAAATTTATTTTTTAACAACACATAGAGGTTAACATCGGATTTGATGTCATGCTGATCTCTGGCTTAGAGTGATGATGCAATTAATATTTAAGCGTTTTTTAAGTATTTCTAGACAGATATGTTAAAGCTGTATGTCGCTGCTGCATGTCTTATGCTGTAGTCGCTTTTAATTTATTCTGTGAAATTCATTCGGATCCCTACACAAGCGTAAATATTTCAAATGTCATTAATTTTTTTATGGAGCTTTTGAAAAAATATTTTGTTAAACTTTCTCTTATGAAAAAATATTTTTAAAACAAAAAATCTTTTGAAACTATTTTTTTAAAGAAAAATGTCTCTTATAATTCAAATAATTGATTTGGACGCGTTCATTTTGAAGAACACACTGCAATCTAATTTTTGAACACTTGCATTAATTTACTTACTCTAAATATTTTGTGCATCAGAATCACACTCGCTTTGTCATTTTTTTTTTTAATAAATATTTATTTTTCACTATAAAAACTTCTTAGATTCTCTATCAATCCCTAGCAATGTTTCATTCATTTTGAAAATGACGTTACCAACTGACATTGATAAAAAGAGTCGACATGTTTTGGAGCAAAGCGAAAGAGACCTCCCGATAAGAGAGAGTTGGCTCGAAAAGGTATTTTTTTTTTAAATTTTGAAAGTCGGCACACATAAAGAACTCGCGTGGAAAAAGTTTCTTTCAGACTGCCTAGAGCCGCCTGTGGCGCTCTGCCGCGCATGCGCAGTGTAATGTGAGCCCTTGTGGTTCCTTCCGAACTGAAAGCCCGCACTTCACCGCGAAGAATCGTGTGGTGTGTTCTACCTCGCACACTCTAGTCTGACTTTTTAGTAGAAGCACGTTTTCTGGGATGATAAATTTTAGCGTCAAAAGGATTTTGAGTTTTGTGCCAAGATTTGGACGGTCATTTTAGTTATTCTGACAAAGTTTTGGAGTGACATGACTGCACGAATAATAGTTTGCGAAATTTTAAAAGTTTGAAAAACATTTTATTGAATTATTTAAATATGTCGTAAAATGAACTGAATTATGAGAAAAAAATTTGAAATAGAATTTACTTATGTTTAAAAAAATATTGACCTTTAAAATAATTCGTAACAAAAATATGTCTAAATTTTTTAATTTTTATTTTCAAATATCATAACCTCTATCCTATATAAACAAATTGCTAAGTATCAAAATATTATGGCCTCGTTTAAAAATTGTTTTCCTGAATATTTATGCAATGAAATAAATTTTTTAAAATAAATTTTATTTTCGATGATAAATTCTATAAATTTTCCTATTTTTTAAAAATATTTATCATTGAAATTTTTATTAAATTCTTTCTTTGGAATTTAAAAATATATGAATTAATTATTGAAATATTCATTTTAATTATTTTTTGCTTGTTCCAAACTTTATGAGATCGAATAGCATAAATAGAAAGTAATATTTTTCGCAAAATTAAAAGTTTTAATATTCTTTACGTACTGTGCATAATTACATTGCACTATCAAACTATAAATAAATTTCCCTTTATGAATTTGAATTGGCAATTATTATAATTTATGCTTATATCTTTAAAGTTAAAGTAAAGGAGAAACAATTTAAAAATAATTTTATAATGAAGTCTAAAAAACTGAACTGAATTGAGATTTATAGCATAAAACATGCACCATGTATTTATAGCAAAAAATAACTTCCTCGCATATGATATAGCATTTCAGTATATTTATGATTAATTTTAGCTTGATTTCTCAATTTTCATTCAAAAATAGTACCGTTTTTTTTTAGTTGACTATATACAGAACAGCAAAGTTCAAAACACGTTTATTTTATCGAATATGAATATTTCGCACGGGGTCCATCTAAAAAGCACTGTTGCCCTCTGAATAATTTAATGTACAATGTGAAACATAACTGAGTAACTTCTAAAAATGCTTATATTTAGAAAACCATGGCCAAATTATGCGTGATGTTTTCCAGCATTCGAACCAGCAAATTTATTTCCATTTTGTACATGATTGGGACGTTGATTAGCCTTGTAAAAGCCAAGAATTTCACCATGGGATATTTGACAGGATCTCAGAGACTTCCGGGAAACAAGGGTTATCCTCGTCCAGGACTGACCATATCTGGTGCAATCAGTTTGGCCGTGCATGAAATCAATGAATATCATCCGCTACGAAATAATCATACACTGACTTTTACGGTTGCAGAAACTTACGGCGAAGAGTCTGAAAGTATATATCAAACTGCTGTGCTTTGGACCCAAGGCATAGCCGTATACATAGGGCCACAAGAGACCTGTGTTCATGAAGCGAGGATGGCAGCCAGTTTTGATCTACCAATGATTTCATACGTAAGTCTTTGTTTTTGTTGTGTATTTTATTACATTTTTGCATCTATCGCTTAGCTAAATTTTATCAATATGCTTAGAAATGTTCTAATAAAAATAGTTAAAATTTTTAATTAAGTATTTCTTTCATACTGCACGTGCATTATTTTCATATGAATATTCAGATTTCTTCTTTCATTTGAAATTCGACTCCAAATACTATCAAATTTACAACATTTGAGTAAAATGATTTATTTTTTCATTCTGTTTTGAATATATATATATATTTCAACTTGATACTGTAATAAAAAGTTAAACTTTCAGAGCTTTAAGATCTATTACAATATTTTGTTATACTCTAGCGTTAGTTCAATGTCTTTTATCTGTGTTGTAAATTTTGTAATTTAAATACAATTTAGAACTTAGTATAAGAGTTGTAAAAATTTCTTTTTAATTTTTTACGAATTAAAAATTTTATTGAAGCATCAGTGGAATTTAATGAAATTTTATTTATTTTGATTAATCAGCAATAAGAAGTTTGAAGAGTGTAATAAAAAATGAAATACTTAAATAGATTTTAGTTTAAAATGATAAATATATGACGAAAATTGTCTATATATTTCGAATAAATATATTTTTTTTCTTGTATGTAATAAAAAAAAAGGAAATACTTAAATAGATTTTAGTTTAAAACAATAAACATTTTGACGAAAATTGTCTATATATTAGGAATAAATATATCTTTTCTTTACTGTAATAATATTTTTATGATTTACATTGTTATAAAAACATATCGCTTTTGAGTTACTTATAAAAACATTAAATGCCGATAATTATGCACAAAATGTTTATATATATATATATATATACTGTCTGAAAATGTTAAAATACTTTTACTAAAAAGTCATGTACATATTACTTTTAAATAGAAATAATTTTTTGAGTACTTAAAAATGAAGATGTCAGCAAAAAATTACTTGTTTTTAATAACCATATAATTTTTTCTCTAAATCATTAGCATTTTTTCTTCGAAGTTACATCCAAGATAAATTCATTGTATAAATCTTAATCTCCTCTAAAATATTTTCAAGTATATTTTTTTCAAAACTCTTTTGTGTTCTGGATCCTCTTATTACTGGTATTAAATACATAATTATTAAAAATGCACATTTAAAAAAAATAACTGTATTAGTTTGGAAAGAAATCTTAACAATACCGTACTTTGCAGTTAATATTCCAGATTTCCTATAGGAAATTGTGTTTTTCTTTCTTATCTTAAACACCAGATCTTTGGTACGAGATGGTTTGAAAAGATTAAGCTCTTTTTAATCTTATAACTGATCAGACTGATTTTCTGTATAATAAGATCCATAATGCTATGGCTATCTTTGGCAGAGATTTTCAAAGAAATTTAAACCAAATTGTGTTTCGCGAGGAAGTGCTTTAGTTTTAAAAGAATTCCACCTACACACCGGATTGACATTTCATCTTACGATGTATTTCGTTGGTTAGTCTCAGCTAATGTTGAATATTTTATTCTGTGCTGTCTTTTGATGTTTTGTCAACTCTTTCAATGATAGTTCGCTGTCAAAGTATATAAAGGATATATTATGCAGTATATAATAAAGATAACACTTATCAATATTGTATAGGTAGAAGGTGTGTTGTGTATTCGAAATAAGCAGATCTTAATCTTTGGCACCAGGGACAAGTTGTGTTTATATAGTTTTGTCACAGATAGGAAAAATGGGATATGTGTTTTGTTTTTCTCTTTACGCGTTTCTTTTCCGTATTATTCACTTCGATATAACAAGGAATTATTGCTTTGTTACTGTATTATACTATTAGGGAAATTATTATGTATTTTACTTGTTTTTTCTTGCTACATGCCTATAGAATTGAATCTAAGTGAGAAAATTTAAAATTCTAGATATAAAATGATCATATATTGATTTTTTTTTTTATGTTAAATGCATGTTTGAATTCTTGGTGATCTTAAAAGATTCCTTGAAAGAACTTTTTCTATTGAAATTATTCTATTTAGATTATTTGACCTAAATATTACACATGTATATAGTTAGTTCATTTTGAAAAATTTCAGAAATTATTTCACAACAGTTTTATATTTACTAATTTCATTCATGATGGTTTTATAATTAATAATTTATATGGATCTTAAAATGTTTGAAATGTATTAATTTCTTAAAAAATTTAAGGTATAACTAAATATTTGTTTTAATGATAATATTCGTAACCATGGTAACCGAGTGGTCACGAGCTCATGGATGGTTTGTCATTATTTCGATTTAAGTCATTCTTTTTTCTCTTTATTTTGTTAGTAAGTATATTGTTTTTGATTTTAGGAATCTTATTCTAATAAAAGACAATATTAAAAAATATGAAACAGAAGAAATAGAATTTTTTTAAAAATCATAATATCTAATTAAAACGTTTTATCAAGAAACCAAATTATGAGAGAAAATATTTATTGGTTTAACTTTGGTTTCCTTTATTTAATTTTCACTCTAAAAATAGCATGGAATGAAGGAAAAAAAAATGTTATTTATGATTTATTTTATTGGCAATGACAATTTAATTGACATAAATATTCATATGCAAATCCTAAACCGGAATAATATTTGTATTTTCGATATTTTTTGTAATTAAAAGCTACTTGTGTATTACTCCAATATCAATAACGATCTTTCACGAATTTCAACTGACATTTGACTGATTGCAGTTTGAAAAAACATATCCACAAGGCTTATTAGATTCAAAATGAAATTAATTGCCCTAGCTCGTAAATTCTTTGGCAATTTATCTTGGGCATGTCGTTAAAAGGCAGTGATAAATCCTTGGCACGAGGTATTTATTTAAGTGACATTTAAATGCTTAATTTGGTAAAAAAAATTATGTGTTTTTATTACTGTTACCAACATTAATTTTCTTTAAAAGACTTTTTTATAATAGTGATGATTTATTGTATTGTATGTTTATAAAAATGTACCAGCAAAAATAAAATTTTTACAAGTAGCTTATGTAAACTAATAAAAGCAAGATGCACTGATGCATTTGAATACATATTAAAGCTGCCATAAAGACGGCCCTTAAACAAAAATTTCTGAATTATGATCACTCAAGAAAAATATATTATTATAATCAGGAAAAGTTAAAATACAAATTAAAATACATAAATTCGTTCCACGTCTCAATATCTCGTTTGATCTCACATTCAAACACAGCACACATAAATCAATGAAATAGGATTATACATATTTCATTCGCATTACCTATTGCTTTAAAGCTGAATATTTTTATAGAGCTTTTCTGTTTATCGTCAAGTGGCCGTTGTAGCCTAATGGTCAAGGTTACGGACTCGTGACCTGTGTGTCATGAGTTCGAGTCTAGTAAAACTGAAGACCCTCCATGTACAATGGAGATACACGTTAAATCTATCGATGCTCAAACGTCTTCCCGTGGTGTGGAAGTTAGGAAAGGGGTTTCAGCTCGGGAGTCATCCTCGTCATTTGACCATGTTTCAAATTAACGAAGTTCGTCGCCAAAAATCCTCGTATAGTTGAGTAGGGTGAAGCGAATATTCACTTACTCACTGTTTATCCTTAAACTAGTCTCGAGGCCGCTATAGCCCTTTGGTCATAGTCATGAACTCCTGGGTACGAGTCCCGATGCCACTGTAGTCTTGCCATTTAGAGGAACTGATGTAAGTTAAGTCTGATGTGGCTCAGATTCCTCACATTGGCTTAGTGTGAAAATTAGGAAATTCTTGGGTTATCGTGATTTAAATTTAAGAGGTCTTTGCCAACAGCTCTCGTGGAAAACTTTAAATTGCGATGTTAACATTAATTCCTTCACTCAAACTAGTCCCAGAAGAAAAATATACCAGGCAATTTGATTCTGTGAGTTTTTGACAGATTTATCGAAAAGGGAAAATTTCGATTCCCCGCAATTTTTTCCAGTAAGTTTTCCAAATTTATTTTTTGGAAATATTTTCTTTTGCATAGGGACAAAAAAGAAGTGCAGAGATTTTTTAGGGGGTAAGGGAGGTTTTTTTTTGATTACTTGAGGATCAACTACTTTTACCTTGAATGGTAAATGACGTTGCCTATCCGTTATAATGGTTAGAGACGCTAACTGTTGTGCGGTAGGGCCTACTGTTGGAATCTCAGAGAAGGCATGGACGTTTGCAAATGTGCTTTTGCGGCAAGAGGGTTCTTTTTAAATAGACGTCGAGCCACGAGTCCTCTCATGTGGTTGGTGAAACGGGAAGAAAGGCACCCTATCACACCCAGGATGTTCTTCCGCAAAGTTTTGGTGAACCGAGTCTGTATGGTGCTAGCTAACGACAGGCGTACGCCTAGCCCTTTTCCATAATGAATTTCATGGACCTTGATCTATATTTACTGTCGATCAGGTGGTACAAGTAACTACAACATGTTAAATAACTCTTAGTAATCTACATCCACCCGACTGATAAATCCGTCTGACCGAACTAGCATCTCACGCACAACAGCTAAAGCATACAACTTGTGTTGGAGTGGCAGCACAGTGGTCGTGGTCATGGTCACGAATCCGTGGCTGGCGTGTCTTGAGTTTGAAATTAGTGCTACTGAAGACCCGCCGTGGGGAAAGGTCGATGCACGTTAAATCAATTGAGCCTCAAAGACCTCACATTAGTAAGGTGTGGAAGTTCGGAGGGGGGGGGAGCTAGCTCAGGTGTCATCTTCGTAAATTGACTGAGGATCAGAATTACTAGGTCAGTTGCCAATAGCCTCGAGTTGCTGAATTGTGTGACATGAAAAAATATTCACTCATTTGACAAACAACTTTATAATAAAAAGCCAAGTCATACTTTGATATTAACATTCACACTTTGAAGAAATAAGAAGGGTTGCAGTAGCCCAGTGGTTAAGGTATCGGATCATGGCTGGTATGTCATGAGTTCAAACCCAGCACCAGTAGGGGAGCGATGTACGTTAAATCTGTCGAGAGCTAAAACGTCCTCCCGTACTAGGAGAGGGGGTGCCAGCTTAGGTGTCGTCCTCTTCACTTGACCATGGTTCAAGATTATGAGGTCCGTCGCCAAAAACACTCGTGTAGCTGAACAGTGTGATGTTAATATTCACTTACTCACTTGAAGAAACAAGAGGACTATTGGCTGCGAACCTCTTACTTATGAATTATGATTAAGTGACGAAGAGGTCACCTGACCTGGGAATTAAGTCTAACAGGTAAACACACATTTTACCTTCAGAAATTTAACTTTCGAATCACGAAATTTATATCAGCAACTCATTAACTGAATGAATCCACTAAAACATTTTACCTCAGCAATCAAGATATTTTTGGTAAGAAAATTGTGAATTTAATTAATGTCTTTGACAAGTCACGGTATCCTGAAAGTTAGTCATAAGTTTGGGGCTGATAATATATAATTCGAGAGAGAGTCTAGATTAAGATTATATCATGATGACTAATGGGGATAATTTGAAATTCAGCTAGTACACACACACATCATTCACTTCATAATAAATTAAACTCAGAGCGACTCAAAGTTCAAATAATTTAGTCACGCGCTCAAGCCTTAAAGATTATGAATAACTTGAGTTATCGTTCAGATATTGTTCTAAGTGTTAATGTATGCTTAAGTTTTCGATTGAAGTTCGCTGCATTGTACTAAATCAGTGATTCTCAATCTTTTCTTGTCGCGGAACACTTTTAAAAATTTAAAAATTTGACGGCAAGTTTTAAAAGAGTTTTACTTATCTGTAATACACTATGTAAAATAGTTTGTAAATATAATTTCCACTCTTAAATAAAGTAGTATGTGTAAGAGAAAGACAAAAAATGATTATTGAATAATTAATTACAAATTAATTGTAAGAATATATTTAATGCAAAATTTGAGTTTGATGATTTTTGATAATTTTGTTTATATTTGGTTGTAAAAATGGCAGTGCCACTCTCATTTCATCCCTTCATCACACGATCTTTTCCCCCCAGTTTTATAATTGTTAATTCTGAAAATCGGAATTCATGTAAATAAGATGTCGAAAACTGTATAAGTATTTTTTAAAAGTTTTTTCGCTATTATTTGATAACTGCGTATAATTTTAATTCAAAATGAATTGACTTGTGTCCAGATGGTTTTAAATTAAATCTTGATTAATATAAAGCGAAATTATTTTTTCACCCTCATTCAAAGTTAATTTATGTATAGATGTACCTCCAATCACAAGTGAATTACGAACCCAATCAAATTTGTTTATATCTATCCACGAGAGAATAAATTAACTATACCCACAAATACCCTCAGTATATTTCTATAGAACGGTCGAATGATTCGGATCCGGATTTTATTTTTTCTCAGAGTATATATTTAAATAAATATTTGGGGGCACATTTTAAGAATTTGGCGGCACAAAAGTGCTGTGGCTTAATGGTTCAGAATCACTGTATTAAATCAATAAAAATATACGTTTACGCAGATGAGCCACCCTGTACATGAGTTTTCCCCTACCTGCAGAAGATGTCTATCACCAGCGGACCACTGAGGAGTGAATTCCGTTGGATTTTCATTTTTGTGACAAATTAACAGAATAAAAATTAATAACTTTACTACATTAGTGTTTGTGCAAATTTAAGTAACTCTCTAAGACTAGAAAAACCAAAATAACACACAAAAAATGAAAGATAAATCAAGTTGTTGTTGTGGACGTGTCCATGATGTGCAGATCAATAAAGAAGCTTTAGATCACTCCGAAGCTAGTCGAAGACAGCTTCGGCAACCTCAACAGTTTTTCAGAGAAGATCAAATCTTCTGGGTCTTATGGGCTGATCCTGAAAAGTCTGGCTTGAATTGCTGGGTAGCTGAGGATATGTTGTGGAGACTGATGAACATTAGAGCAATTTGGGCAACGATTTGCGTAACTTCTTTGTCCGTCAGTTGAGATTTTCATTCCTTTTACGTGCTTTGTTCTAAGTCTAGTTATTATTGATGCTATTGTACGGTTGCTATTTAGAACTGGGATGGAATATTTAAAATTATTGTTGAATAGCCTTCGGCTGCCAACTGCATAGGCGTCGATGAGGATCGTGAGGTTAGATGATTGAGGGTAGGTTCTGGATTCTTTGGCAAGTCCATCTGCTTTCTTATTACCGAAGATATTTACATAGGCTGGTATCCACTGTAGCGTGCAGGATCTCTTTTCTGTGATAAAGTTAAAGGACTAAATTTCACGGTCCACATCGCGTGAAATGCGTAGATCAGCTGCATGCCACATCTCGGTTATTGTATGATTGTTGTATATGTGTCTGGAATTCAAATTTATTTTGAATGAAGGTCGGATATTTTTAATAGTTTTGTACAATTGCTAAATTCGTTTTGGACATCATGCACATGTGTTTGAATTATAATTATTTTAGTTTTATTGAAGTGTTAAATTAGTTTTATCATACTTAAGAAAATTAAATTTGTAAGTTTTAATACTTCTTAATGCATTCATATCAGTTTAGATTTCTCGAAACATAATGTATAACGTATCCGACTTTTTTTCAAACAATAAAAATATGGGATTTTTTTGGGTGTGGTTTTTTTAGATTTATGTAATATACTTTAAGAAGAACTGATAAAATTAGGAAGACGAAAAGAAATTATTCTTCCGAATTTGGGAAAAAAATTAGTAAAATTTTACAAAAAAAATGATATAAATAGGGCAGAAAAAGCAGACTACTCTGCAGAAAAAGGTTATGGGCAAGCAATTAATTTTTCACTTTTGATGTGTTACTTAAATGCTCCTTTTTGATATTATCTTCAGGAGATGAGAAATTTTAATTTTTTTCAAAAACTAGAACATACACTTTATACTAGTTATTATATGAAATTACTTAAAAAAAGCAGTAATTATATTCACATGAGGGACTGTGTAAATTTTGTAATAAAACAATGATTAATAAAATTGAAGGTTAAAACATATCTACTATTATACAGAACAAAAATTTCATTTGAATCTTTTCAAAACTATTTGAGAAATCGCTGTCCCGTATGAATAATCTCTGAAACACACATTTCGAGTAAAACGTATTTTAAAGTTCGACAGTTTGCTTGAAGTTATGGCATTGTCTTTTTCTAAAACACTAGTAGTTTTTGTTTTGGTTGGTTTGTCGCTGGCCTTCCACACCCAAGGTTGTGGGTTCGACCCCGGCCCAAGTCTGTGGATTTTCTTGATGCAGAAAATCATCAGCGGCCATGTCGTATGACTATATGGCATGTGAAGGATCCTTAGAGTGTCTGTTTGGCTTAGATGCTCTCGGCAGCAAAATTAAATCCTAGTGCAAGTTCGCATCGTCAAGAGCTCAGGTGCCTCCATCTGTAGAGGAAACTGGGCGTCAACATTGCTTGCTGTAATTGGTATCGCCCATATGGTGCAGCGTTAAAAAGTGATACCTGCTCCTGGGGAATGGACTAGGTTTGCAAAGGTTTAAAATACCAATGCGCAGCCCCATTGAAAAAAAAAACAAAAAAAAAAAAAAAAATTGGTACTTTTATGAAGCTTATAAGATTGCCTAAATTATAAAATCATAAAAAAAATTGCAAATTTTTGACTAATTTCCCGATTTTAGTGTAGTCGGATACCTTATCCTTGTAAAATAAACATCGTATTAATAAATAAAAAAATATAGAAGTTAGGTTTTTAATGAATGTCAAACAATTGTATCAACAATTTAATGCTATAGTGTGATTTGTAGTATTTTTTTTTGTTACAATACGAAGTTAAGCACACACTAACCTTTTTGAATAACATATTATTGCACGACGAAATAAGAATGAAGAGAATTATAAAATAAGAAATAACGGTTGAATTTATCTTTAGGATTATCTAATAAGTTATATATAATCATGACTATATATTATTCATGAAGGATTCGTATAAACATGATTACTTTAACATATAGGAATTCCTTTTGTTTCCATAGTAAATTTATTCTAAAGTAATGTCTAAAACTATTTCTGTGTATATATATTCTTAAATTCAACTTTATGTTTTGCAACATTTTATTTATTTTTAGCTAAATTTCATTTAAATTTAAACTTACTTTACGTTTCACTAGGAAAGGAAATCCTTGTTGAGTGTTTTATCACGTAAAGAGGAATTATTTCTTCTAGATCTTCCCATTCTATCAGTAAAGAACTTCGATATATGTTTGCAATAATATAATTTGACAAATTATATTACTAGATAAGGAAGAAGAAAGGAAATAATTTTGTAAATTTTATTAATTTCGTTACAATTGAAAGTATAAAGCTATAACTTGAAAAGGGAGGCTACTTAGATATGCTGTATGTTACGAAGGTGTAAAAGGGATAATACTTTAAATACATTGATTTACATGACAGATTATTTTTGTAACGTTATTTTGAAGTATTGGGAACATAATTTCTCATAAAAGTAATCTAATCGGTAGTAATTTTTAAAATAAACATTCACACTTATGACACTGTAATAATAATTTTAAATATTGTGAGAAATGTATATAATTTATTCTTTAAGAACGGCAAGGCATTAAAAAAAATCGAATATTTCATGCACTTCGTTATCTGTCTATCATAGCTTAGATTTGAACAAAAGTAAAAATAGAAGTTTTATATTTAACTTTATTTGTTAAATTCTTCACGGAGTAATTCTAATGTTAATAAAAAATATCATTAATGTTACTATTTACTGAATTTTCATGTTTAGTTTTTAACTTGAGGTATTTTGATCCTTTAAATATTACTGGCTACTCATCTGGTATAGTGGTTAGTGGCACCAATTACTGTACCTTATAACCTGGGTTTGAATTCAGGAGAAACCATGGGTGTTTGTAAGCATATAAGGCATGTGCGGCATTTAGGTACTCTAAATATAATTTGAGCCGTAAGTCCTCTCGAGAACTTGGTAGAAGGGGAAAGAGGTGGAAGGCCTCTGACTCCCTCCCTTTCCAACAACCCTCTAGCTCTGGCCAGGGTATCCTCCCAAAAATTGTTTGTTGGAACAAAATTGAACCGAGTTAAATCGTATTGCCAGCTGTATGGTGCTTAAAGCTGCGGTTAACGACAGAAATATAACTAGCTCCTTGCCATGATGAACTTCATGGTTGTCGCTCTGACTCCATCGATCCGAAGACATCAGAAACAATAAATTTTTATTAAAACTTCTGAACCTAAACTAATATTACCGTACGTCAGTGAGTGAGTGAGTGAGTGAATATTAACATCGCACTTTTTAGCTACACGAGGGTTTTTGGCGACGGAGCTCGTAATTTTGAACCATGGTCAAGAGACGAGTACGACCCCTGAGCTGACACCCCAATCTTCTAACTAGCACACCACACCAACGGGATGACACTTTAGCTCTCAACAAATTTAACGTGCATCGCTCCCCTATACATCACTCCTTTGTGTCTTTAGTGGTACTGGGCTCGAACTCATGATATGTCAGCCATGATCCGATACCTTGACCCCCAGGCTACCGCGGCCCTACTGTACGTCAGAGTTAACACAAATATAGGTTCTATTTGTAACAATTACATTTCCCTTCTTTCCCTTTTTCGTTGAGTCATGGAAGTTTAAATATTTTTTTCTATGCATTATTTTTATTTTTACGACATTTATAAGCTTTCACCTCTGCATTGTTAGCTAAATTCTTTGCAAAACTTTCGGTTTTGATTTAAAAAATCATACTTTGAAGATCTTTATTACTAACCAATCGTACTTGAAGATCAAAAATGTAAAGTACATGATGCTTTAGGAAAATGGCTGCATCAGAAGTCAAAGATTAATTAAATCAGGGTATATAAGAGAATATATATACTTATCTTAAGACTTATGTGTGCGTTATGCTCCAGTAAGCTTCATTAAATGGAATAAATCCAATGGGTTTCACTCTTCCTCAGGAAATAGTGAGCGTGCGAATTGTTGCATGAAAGTCATGTTTTGGTTGGGTAAATATTCCATTTAGAAATTACCCATTTGTGAAATCTTATGCGGACTTTAACTCGGAGTACTCTCCAAAAGTCGACAATCGAAACAATCCTTTCGTCGTCTTCAGCTGGAAAAACTTTTTCTTTGAATAGTATTGTTATGGGAAAGTATTGATTTTATTAATAAAGTATATTTATCATGTAAATCTGTAGTGCTTGTGTGATGTTGTAAGTGAATTCATGCATTTGAATTTTATGAATAAGCAAATCCGAAATTATATGGTGATATTCATAGATAATCATGATAATTTTGGAAGATGCTATTGAGAATGTTCATTGTATTGGATGTGATGCTACAAATAAATTAAACTTGACGATAAAATTCGAATTTTAATGCATTGTAATTGAATTTATATATATATATATATGTAGAATGAGAAGAATTGTGATTAAATACCTCAATATTTTGCCGTATCAGTACATTATTTATGTTATATTAAAATAATATTTTGCAGTCCTTGTATCGAAATTTTAGATGGAAAGGACCAACGAAAGTTATAAATTTAAAATTATGTGTGCTAATGTAGCTCTATGGGAAAAAAGAAATCTGAATCGAATCTTGGGTATCTCAGAGAGTCTAAGTACGAAAATTACATTACACTGAATAGAAACTACTAAAAGTTATTGGGCACTAATTTTTCTTTTAAGAAAGGTTTACAGCTGTGACCCCTTTAGGTCTTCTGATAGAAAACTTTTAGACATTACTTCAAACACATGTAAATTAAAAATCCAATATTAAATTCTGAATCTCTTGCAAGCTTAGAACTGCTGTTACAGAGTCCTTATCTAAATTATATAGACTCGGCAAACTTTTTGGTGACGGCCATTTTCAAGAACAAATCCTCCTAATGGCACTGTTATGCTGGATAACCACTCTCTCCCTTTTTTTTTTTTGTCAATGCTAACATTATAGCATGTTGTCGGACAATGGGAAGAAGATAACCTTCTGTTCCTCTGCTGAGTAAAGGGATCTTTACAGTTCAGAAAGTAAAAAATAAAGAGACCATTTCACTTTCTGTTAGTTGTTTGAGAGTTCTGTAAAGTTATTGACGCCTGTGAGTTTTGGAAGGTCGTAAGGTGTTCAAAACACATTTTAATGTGGAGGAAAAACTCCTTGGTGCTAAATTTTACCAAAACCATCTTCACCGAGAGTTTGAATAAATGACCATCATTTTGTGTAAAGATTATGATACCTCCTTACCGAAATTACCCAAGATTTTCCTTCCTTTCAAAGTTATCCAGCTAATTAATAACCAAGTAATCCAACTCAGATAATTTCTTATTGAAACTATTCCACCAAAGCAATGGCATTTTTATGACTACGACATACACAAGTTTTAATATATTAATTATCTCACTTACCTTAAAATTAGTGATCTTGCAATTTATATTTGGTATTTTTAGCTATATGGTCATAACTATTATTTTCATCAATCAACTTTATGATGACTTCTAAAATCAGTTGTGTTACTTGATGTAAAAATAACCTTAAATATCAAAGGTTTTAATCTTTGGACTACATTTGCCACGGTTTGAACAGTGATTCATCTCTGTGGTGAAAACTGTTTACTAACTTAAAAAAAGAAAAATAAAACATATTACTCAGTTTTCACAAGTTCTTTTTATGTACTAATATAAATATATCCATTAAAAATATTTTAAAATAAGGGTCTTGGCTTTTATTTTTAGTAACTTCTTTCTTACGCCCTTTTAATAAAAATTCCTCAAATCCTACTAGTGCATTCCCTCTATAAATATTTTAAAGGAAAAGCTGTTGGAGAACATTTTATTTTATTAAATAAATAGTACAGTAGGAACTTGGTGGCTTGTAAGTTGCCAGCTGATGACTCATATATGAAAAGACCATTGTTTGGCTTAGAGGGAATTCCAAATGTAAACATTTACTGGTGAATATAATTGTCACTAAAATTACCAAAATTTAGAAACTGTGAGATATGAATGACTCAAAAATTGGCATAACCACCCAATCAGGGATCACATTTGAGAGTTACCTTATAATATATATTTTAACAAAAATAATACAACAAAAATTTTGCAAACCCATTAATTAAACCAGACTGGCCATCAAGGTGTAGAACGTAATTATTTAGGTAAAACAAGCTTAAACATACAAATTTTAAAATTGAACGTAACTGAAAAGATAGAGTATTTTACATACACATGTATGTGCGTTTATCGTGATATTATTTTGAGTTCTTATTAACATTGAAAAAGGAATAAACATTTTTCTCTCGCTGCTTCTGAGGTATATTTTAGTTTATAAGTAGTATCAAAATATTTTTTTTCAATCTGTAAGGAATCTAGTGAATACAGTATAATGGAATATTACACACTGCTTGGCTATGTCCTACTTTAGTAGAATTTCCACTGAACAGTTTTTGTTCATTTCCTAAAATTACCAAATGCAAGATTTCACGAGAACTTCAATGTGCACTTCAAACAATTAGCGTCAAAGAATTCATTCGAATAGTTTATGAATTAGTTGTTAAAGAACAATTGTGCATTCATTTAGATCTTGTTCGATTAATTCTAGTTTTCTGATCTATTAAACGAATTCGAAAAATCGATTATCTAATTTTTTCTGTATAACACGAGGTTTTATTTTATTGTAGAGCATATGGTCTATATTTTATAATTCATATTTCATATATTAAATTTTTTAAATATTTTGGAAGCGTATTTAATAATCATTGTATAGTTATTTGTAATGAATATCATTATGTACTTTTTAGCAGATGTAAAATATCTTGGAGACTTATTTTTTTCAAAAAACATTGCTTATATGTGTAAAATTTGATTTCATAAAATGAATTTTTTTCTAATTTTAAGAATAATTTATAGCTGTCACACGCAGTAAATGAGACATGTGAAGAACAAATAATATTAAATATAGGAACACATTATTTTTCAAGAAAGAAATGAATCGCTTAAAACATAACTTGCTGTTCGTACTTAGAAGATTACAAAGAGAAATATTTATGACTAAGATCTTCATGGTTGGTATTATACAAATATAACCTGTGACCTAGCTCTGATGTAATGAGCGCTGCTGCTTGCTGAACATTAAATTATTCACAACACTAATACATTAATTTAAAACTTACTTGCCCCGCCTTATAGATCTCATCTGTTGACCTTTGCTTTGCATTTAAAACTGCCGGTTCCATCACTTATAACCCACGTATAACTCTTGTGTGATTTTAGTAAAACCAATGAAAGCTTTTTAAAATTTGCATACTTGTAGTATACAAACTGGTTTGATATTTTTCATTTGATTAAGTATGTGTGTATGTATTTTAAAATACTTATTTCTTAATAACAATAAATTTTAAAGTTATATGTTTATCGAGATTTGTTTTTATAAAAAAGTAATTATAAAATCTTATTTTAGCTATGTATTTACAGCGATAATCATTAGAAATTTAGTTGTGAAAAAAGTTGCTATCATTATTTCACTATCAACACCAAAGTATTCTTTTAAAGTCATATATATATATACCGTATTTATTCGAATCTTTAAGCCACCATCTATTCTAAGCCGCACCCCCAAATTCTCGACACGTTTCTGTTAAAAAGTAAGAAATAGTGTAAAATTGTTTATAATTATCCAATTTTTAAGAAATGCAAAAAGAAAAAAATTAAAATGAAGCAAATAATTAATTTATTTTATCAGTATTAAACACTTTTAAATACATACATGAACCTGTAATTGTTTTAACAATCAGAGTATCATGCTCAATTTCCCTCAGCTAACGAATTTTCCAGCATTCTATTCTGAGCTCCACCCGATTTTCAATACAATAACATCGGGGGAAAAAACTGCGGCTTAGAATCTAACACATAAGGTAGTTAGTTTGTTTGCAGTTCACGAGTAATAAATTATTCCTAATTGAATGATTTAGAAATTTATAGACAGGATTTCTAGAATTATTTTCTGTTTTTCTATAAATATCAAAATTTAAGTCACAGTTACGTTGTAAGTAAAACAGGTTATTTAACGGTTACATAAGCACTTATTAAAAATATTTTAATTATATCTTAAAATGTTTCTCAGCTATACATATTTTGAATAGGCGCACACTCATATATTTTCTCTTACAAAGTAACGAAGTGATAAATTGATTACAAAAAAATGCATCCACATCAAAGAATTTTTGTTGAAACTCTATAATTTGTTATCTCATTTATTTATAATACAGTAATACCTTGACTAAGCTACCCTAACTTTCGCAAATCTGGTGTTACCCAACTTTAAAATCTTACCCATTCGTCTTTTGTATAAGAAAAATTTTTTGGCAGTTATAGAGACTGCCGAAAGAAGTGAAAACTTAGAACTTTTAGTATTAAAATTTGAAATTTCATAATGTTTGAATTAAAATTATCAACATCAATCTGGTTTTTACATCTATTGACACTCCGAGCAACAACTAATTGCATGTTTATATTGTTTTTTTTATTCAAATATATTACGGGCCGTACAAGATCATGACAAAATATAAATACAATTCAATTGAAATACCAATTAATATACAATCATATTATTTATGGATAGTATTTGTATTTACTTAAATTTCTATGTACTTGATTTTTAACATTATTTTAATTGTTTGCAACATTGTCATCATTAATTTCAACAATACTTAGACTTTTTGTACTTTCAATCATTTCATTTTGTTTTAAAAAAGATACAATAGGCGTATGGTAACTAAAGTAGAAAGGAAAATGCTTGATTAAAATTTATCTAAGTGTCGCGTAAAAACCGCATCGATCGTCGTTTTATATTTTGTAGTTCTGAGTTTTTGATCATTGGACATATTTAAATTAAGTATTTCATTTAGAAATTCAGTTAGTGGTAGATTTTTATCATCTGCAAAGTTAATATTGAAGTCTCCACTTAAAATAATTGGTACATTATCATATTTTTCGCCAAATCTTTTTCCGAGTATTTCAGAACCTTCTTTTGTATAAATCATCAAATTTTCGAATAAAAATTGCTGTATCTGTCTCATAGATTTTCCAGGCAAAATATAAACGGCAACCATTAATATGTATTGTCCATTCTCGGAATCGCAACGACCAACGCATATTTCGCCTATATTAGAAACATTAACACCAATACTTCTAGTGAATTTAGTATGTATGTCCATATTTGGAAGTAATGAAGTGTGACGTATCTTGAGTATTGTGATAAATAGCTAGGCCTGTGCTGGAACTTCGGGTCTTTCATAACTTACAACAAAGTTGAAATTCGGAATATCAAGTGGTTCTTCGTTTTTCATACGAATTTCCGGACAAAAGCAGAACATTTTACTTTTTTTCAATAGCATCATTTTTTAGGTCAGCTCCATGCGCATGCAAACATTGACAATTGAATGAAAATATCGATAATCCTTTCTTGTTGGAGATGAATTCTAGAAAAGCTTTGGTGACCGTTTGTAGTGGTGTATTGTTTTGTAACCTTTTCACTTCTAACGTTAGATCCTGTCAATTACTTGTTGATCTTTTATGATGTTTATCTGTTTCTGAAGCATTTAGAGGTGTTCCTGTTCTACCATTCCAAAATTTCCAGCTGCTGCTAATATTTTCTTGAGTAACCAAAAATAAACCTTGAATCCTCGTTACTCTTCTTAAAGCTACGTAAACTTGTTCTCTAGGATGTTTGCGATCGTATTCGTAGACAATAGCATCATAATATTGAAGTCTCCTCTTAAAATCATCGGTACATTATCATATTTTTCGCCAAATCTTTTTTCGAGTATTTCAGAACCTTCTTTTGTATAAATCATCAAATTTTCGAATAAAAATTGTTGTATCTGTCTCATAGATTTTCCAGGCGAAATATGAACAACAACCATAAACATGTATTGCCCATTCTCGGAATCGCAACGAGCAATGCACAGTACATACACATTGAACTTTTCACTAAATCCATTCAACTTCACATATAAGATATACATAGCACTATACGTCAGCTGTATAGCTATAGATATACTGCTATAAGCATGTCAGTGACGCGAATGCATGAGATTTCCCCCATCCAAGTGTCTAAGGCGAGCAGCACACTGCGTGTGCGCCAGTCAGAGCATGTCGATGACGCGAACTCATATGATTTTCCCCTACCAAAAAGTGCCCAACGCCGTTAAAGAAGTTTTAACTTAAAAAATTATATGAAATTGATGATGTGATGAAATAATTTGCCAACTCTGCCATAGGTAAATGAATTTAGAAGTGCATAGAAGACTTTCAAGAACTGCTGTATTCCCACAATCAGAAGATAACAATTGATGCACTCATAGAAATGCACGAGCAAAAGTCTGAGTCTTTAGGTCCAGTTCAATCAGAAGATCAAATGACGGTTGGGAATTTGATAGGAGACTTCAGTGTAATTGAAAAAGGGTTACATACTTTAAAAAATATAGATTCGAAAGATGAGCATATTTTTTCAACAAAATAAGTAAAATATTTACTGACATACTACGAGGGAATTTTGCGGTAGAAAAGAAAAAAAGTCTTTGAGCCCGCAAACAGAGCTTTGTTATATATTTTATGATACCTACTTCAAAATAACTTCGGCTTACGATTTTGTATGCATGTTATCTAAGATTTTATTAAACATTTTTTTAAAAAAATGTTTTTTTTTTATATTTGGCCACCAAATAAAAATATCTATATATCTATATTCGAAATCATATCCCGATTTACGCGAATTAAACTCATTTATATTTATCATTTAGTCCCACTTATCACGTAACTTCGGAGAGTATCTTAAAAAGAACTCACAATTTTATGCAATTAGCTAATCATCATCTGTAGGTACCGCGTGTTGGTTCATTTTTTAGTCTTGTGTGTTTTGACGTTTCTCTCTCTCTGTTTTGTTTTCCGTAATATTCCTTGATTTGAAACATCAATTCTTAATATTCCTTCTACCTTAAATTGTGTGTGTGTGTTCCAGCTTTTAAATCAAGTTTAATTCTGCAAGGTTGACCTAGCGATGATAAATCACATCCCTTAAACCGCATTCTGCTGAGGTTTTCCATTAAACTCCAGCTTCCTTACAGCAAAAAGCAAATGGGCTTGATTTAATGTGACGGAGAAACTGCGACGAGAAAATTAGATTCAGGATTTTTTTTCCTCCTGATACTTTTTGATTCTCGATCTTCCATTTTTTTTCTTCTACAATCAAATACGCGTTGGAGAAAGAGAAAAAAATATTACGAGGGAAACGAAACTTTTCATTCCAGTTTTTTTTTCTTTGAGAAACGAATACTTTTGAGAAGAAATATCAGCAGAGACTGTTAAAAATGGCATTTAATCTTTGTTTTTTTGTTTTGTTTTTATAAATACTTTAAATTCTGGAGTATTTTCTTTTCATTCTGTTCAATTAATCAAATTGGTTTGTTAAGTACCAGTAAGTTCAAGTTCCTTTCAATTAAATATTTAGAAGACAAATTTTACTATGGTTAAGTAAAAAAAAGCACCTGGGATAAAAGAATCGTTAGAATTTGTAAACATCAAAAGAATATATATATTTTTAAAGCTGAGTGAAAAAATATATATAAGGAAAAGGGAGGAATAAATATATTTCACCATTAAAACTTGTTAACCGTTAAATGTCTGCATTACCTATTTAACTCTTTAACTGCAAGCGGCGTATATATACGTCTCACTCAACAAGTGCGTTAAGTGTCTAAGACATATGTGTTGGTATTTCCGAGATTTTTACGATTCTTTTCTTTCCGCTGATAATCAATCTGTTCCAAAAGCTTTGGAATGTCATAAAATTAACTTGACAATGTTTGTGAAGGATATGCTTATTTCGGAGAAATACTTGCTTATTTGTACCTTTTTCTTTTCAATCCTAATACCACATATACGCAAACCTATGTGAAAAATAGTGGCACTGGGCAGTGAAACACATAATCTTTAATCGAAAGTTAAGGGGTTAACCTATACATTACCTTATTTGTTCAATTAAAGGGCTAAATTACCTATAAAAGGAGTTTTCTGCCCTCTATTTAAATAATATGTACATTAAAGTGTTCCAAATAGTGTTGATTTCCATAGTAATGTATACAAAATCATTGAAGTGATAACGCTAATTTCTATAATTTTCTTTCTCTCCTCTTTGAAAGGACTTCAGAGCTGCTTTTATATTGAGATTCATAGCAAAAGAGGGTGCTCCTATTTCTGGAATATATTTTTATTTAATAACATCGAATCACTATCTTAGTACTCGATAGGGATTTAGAAAATGTAAGTGCAAAAGTAAATTGGCACAGTTAGGTGTGCTTACCCCCAAAACAAATTACTGAATATTTTTCAAAATGTAACAAATTAGTATTAAAAAGTGTGGATGCTTTTAGAGTATTTTTTATTAGCTAGAATTTATTAATGAAATAGTTATAATGCTCAACAACTATAAACATCTAAAAAATATTCTTAAAAGTTTAGTGAAAATCGGAAAAAAGATATATATATATATATATATATATATATATATAACAATTATAAAATTGTAAACCTTTATGTCCGCATTACCTACTTAATCTATAATAATCTAAGTTTTTCTGTTAAATGAAAGAATCGCCTTCAAAATAAGTTATTTGCTCTTTATGTAGGTAATAAGCTTTTTAAAATATTCCAATTTTTTAAGTTTCCTCTTAGAAATGACTTCATTGTTTTTAATTGCTATTTATTGCAAAATTGGATGTCTATATTGCAGAAATATATTTTATTTTAATTACTTTAATTTCTTAGTACTTGATAGGGATTTAGAAAATGTGACAGCAAACTTAAAAGGGCACCGATAGGCGTTCGAATCCCAATTGTGTAATTTTCAAAATACCGCCAATATGTAAATTATATTAATAAGTACACATGTTTTATATATTATTTGTTAAAATTCATTTAGAAAACTGATAATACCTATTTAAGCCAATTTTTTATTCTGTTTTTCCCCTGAGTTGATTACAAACACAAACACACATCTCACACATAGACTTTATTCTTAAAATTTAAAAAAATAAATATTACATTTCAACTATATGATCAATGTATCATTTATATTCTATAGATTATTATGTAAAATAATTCGTAACTTTATGAGATATAGCGTGTTTTTCAGTGAACGAAATCAATACGTAGTGTATCTGAGTTGTTAGAACCTAAGCGTACAAAAATGTTTCTATTGGTTGAGCAAAGAATATTTCCCCCATTAACAAGTGCTAATTAGGCAATGGGATGTTACCTGGGTTATCTGTCGGTTAACTGAGTAATGTGAGAAATGAAACAATTCTCTGTACTTTTGACACTTAGTAAATCTACAGATTACCTAAATAATATGCATGTTATCTAAATTTTCACACTCTAGTGGAAAAAGAGTTGTATATCTTGCTTTTCAAATGCTTCAAAGAGTATCATTTATCATCTTCTAATACGATTGCTATTGGAATTACAAGAATCGCTAGCAATGCAAGTAATTTTCAAGAATATAAAAGTACTAATTAAGAATTCTTCAGTGTTAGCAAGTGCAAAAGACTCATGAATCCTATTAATTTCATAAAAAAACTTTATAAAAATGTTTCAGTTATATATGATCAAAGAAAATAATGAAGTATAAATACTTTATAAATATTCGAAGTTTTATTTCTAAAGTACATTTTTTTCTCATAACACTTTTTACTTTCTAATGATTTAGTTAGTTCTAGAAAATAACAGAGCCAAAATTCGCATTAGATGAAATGTTGTATATTGTTCTTTACAAGTTTAAACAACTCATTCCTCCTGTTCAAAATTACCAAAACAATTTTTCCAAATGTTGCTTCTGAAAGTTTAACCCAAATCTGGCTCACATATTTTGTTTGGGTTTGTACCAATTAGAAAATGCCCTGGTGTGAGATCTCTACAATGTACTGGATATTCGACACAAAGGTTTTGTGTTTAAGACAGCTTCTGTTTGTACAATTTAGCTTTAAAAACCTGGATATATGATGTACATTTTCCAAAGGCTCGTTTTACATCAAATTTTATTAATTTAATGGCTGATTCTCACAAACCACCGAAGTGTAGTATTGTATCGCTTTGAAGACATTCTACTCTACTTGCGTGAGAATCCCATTTTGTGAAATGGCTAGCAATATTTACATAGTTATATTTGTCTCCTTTGTTTGAAAATTATTTTCATAATTGCTTTATTTCTAGCAAAGCACACAAATACGCAGCACTTGAAAGTTTTTGTTTACGTTTTAGACCTTATTTGATCGGGTATGAGGGCTAATTGTTTTGAGGATTTTTCTGCGAGAGAAATACAATTATTGAAAAAAAGTTGCATCACATTTAAATCAATACTTCTCCAACTGTAAGGCGTGCCCCTCTAGGGGGCGTGATAACCCTCAGAGGGGAGCTCGAGCATATTGAAAAATCAAAAATAAAATATTGTTTAAAAAATTATTATTTATAGAAAGCGAATAAACAAAATACATTCTGACATAGTAAAAATTAAAAAAAACCCCATTTACATTGATATAATACACTTATAAATACCAATACTGCACAATGTATTTTGCAATTAATTTAACAATTCTAAGTTAAGGAACAGTTTAATAATAACCAGTGACCCCACGGACTATTCATATATAAAATTATACGCAAACATTAACACTTATCTTGATAATTTGTACGGTTTATAATCAATCCCTTAACTGCCAATTGATATTTAAGTGATTCGTTACCACAATGCCACCATTTTGTAGGTATGCAAACGTATGTAGTGTAATGAGGGGGGTGGGAGCAGACAGGGAATAAATAAGAAAATCCTCTGAAATAAGTAAACCCTTCCCCAAAACTGTCAAGTTCATTTTATTGCATTGCAAAGCATTTGGAACAATTTTAGGGATAGCAATGAACAGAAAAGATGCGTATTTCGGAAAGACATACATATACGTCCGAGGCAATTTACGCACTGGTTGAGCGAGACGTTTATATATGCCGGAGGCACTTAAGAGTTTAAAGTCGTATTGTAGCTTTAGCGTCAGAATATCGTATTATCGAATTCAATGCATTGTTATTGTATGGAGGGGGGGGGTGATGAAAATTATGATTGAATATTGGGTCGATAGTATTGAAAGTTTGAGAAATACTGCATTTAAATGCTTTATTTTTTTATTTGTTTGTTTTATGAATGCCTATATTATAAACAGGTCTATCATAACAAACAAATAAAAAAAACTTTCTGGATATCTAAGCACTTCAATGCAAATATACCTTGGAGCTACCTAAGTATTAAAGTATCCGGTTCAATAATAAAATTGAAATAATTGAAATTCTTATGTGTGGCTTAGATAAATACCCATATTTGCGTTCGTATGTTTCATAGTCTTTACCGGAGTGGTGGCGCGGGGCACATAGTCACCCCAGATTCATGAAATCTTTAATTCTGGGAGAATTATTTATTTGTAACCAATGACCATGTCAGGATCCTCCTTTATAACAGCCTTTATGCGAACTAAAATGTATTTGTCACATAAATCCCTCTTTTTTGACAGTTGCAAACGTTTATTACAATTTTAAGGTTTTTGGGAGAACTGAAATCCCCGTGCAACCTCTTTTTGTCCCAACTTTTTTTGACTTTGTGAACGACTTAGTGGTTTTTATTGCTGTGATGGCGTCCCACACACACACGTACACACATACACATGCACATACACACACATATACATTATAGTTTACTAATGCAAATCAACATAACATAAAAAAAAATAAATGGACTTCTGTGAACTCTATCGGATGGAAACTGATCAAGCAATAGAAGATCTTGATGAACAAATGAATATTAATCATGATATAAAAAGTTAATTTGAGAAAAGCGATGAACATATAATGTTTCAGTTGTGAAAGGAAACATTTCAAATGCTACCTAAAAAACTCCAACAAGAAAGATGTGAAGCCTGAAGTGTAACACAAGTTACAATGAACCATGTCAAAAGGACACAAGCATGAAAAAGTTCGTGCTAATTTCGATCATCAAAGGACAAAAAAAGATAAAATAATTTAACAAAACATGCCAGTTTTGCCTGCAAATCTACTTCTGGTAATGTTAAGGAAAAGTGTCTGTGATTTATGTTTTTTATTAAAGTCACGCGCATTTAAAACGTTTTAGTTCAGTTTTATTGGATTCTTTCTCAAATTATCAAAGAAAAAATGGAAAATCCTTAAAAGTAGGAAAGTATATTTCTCTTATTTAAATTATTCCGTACGATTTTTCTCGTGTACCGTAAATATAAGTATAAAAAAATGATTGGGGTGTCTCAGTCACCCTGCGCGATCACTATCGTTAGTATTAACTGCACATCTTCACCCGGTTTAAGATAAAGGCAAACATATTAAAGTTTTAGAGTGTTCGGCATTTTTTCTGCATATATATAAAAGCATGTTATTCTAAGAATGAAGTCGCCCTCTCTCGATCACAGTGACATAGGAAAATTGAAAAACTAAAATTCTGACACCCAGCACTTTTCCAGTCTGTTATTAACAAATATTTTTCTACCATGTCCAACGAGCTGAAAAACATCTGGCGGAATTTATACACTATTATGAACATGTAATATACATATTACTCGTCTATATACAATTATGCAAATATATTAATATAGATGTTAATTTTCACGCGAAAGTTAATTTTCAAATTATAATTTGAAGCTACATTTAAATAACCTGCAAAATTTGATTTTTCCTTAAATAACTAGAACATTCTGTGTAATTAAAGTGATAAATTTTAATAAAAATTTCTAGAAGAAACTTGGGTTTAAAAATATCTAACCTTTTCCTCCGACAAATTAATACATTTTAATCTATAATTAGATGCATTAGCAGGATATAAAATTGGAAAGCAAAAAATGTATAGATTCAGAAAATGATTCTTTCAAATTTGTGTGGGGAAACTCCTGCTGAAATTATATTTAATCTGTGATAATTAAATAATATTTTCTTATGGTTTGGGTAAATAAACCATGTGTTGTTCTTAAATTTATAAATTTTGTGCTGTAAAGCTTTTACATTCTTCGCCTAGAAAGCGTTCAGAAAAATAAAATATCTACTCGCAAATAGGATTAAAATGTAATAAGATACACAGAGTGAAATACGCGTTTAACGCGAAAACGCTTAAGATGAAATACCGGTTAACACGACGCAATATGACCGTCCCTAAATTCTACTATGTATTTTTATGCATTTTTTAATCTTAACAAGAAACGAAAATCTCTTAGCACAAAAAGATTTTCCTTTTAAGGATGAATAAAATACGAAAAAGACCAGCCGCGCAGGTGATATTTAAGTGGAGTGTGAAATGAGGTAGAGGTGTTTCCACACGTTTCGTAAATAGGAGCATAACTTGGCTTTGAAACACCTTCGGAACAGCCTTGACACGAGTCAATTTTGTTAATCTAAGCAATTTTCACCCTCCACCTCGTTCCCAAACTCTGCACCCCTCAACGAAATGAATGATGAGGCTCCTGTTACATTATCCGAAAAGATAAACACATAAAAACATGCGCAGTTATTTAGATGCTCATTTTTCAATGGTTAAATGATTATTAAAATGGACGTTTTTGAACAGTTTGTTGGCAATATTTTCTTGAGCGAATTATTTCTTTGCGAAATTTTGTAATGTCTATTAACTCTTAGGGAATAATTCTTAAAAAAATTATATACATTCCATGATCTTGAATTGCCGGCCGAGGGATGTTGTTGGTTTGGCTCTGGCTTTGTATTTCCAAGTTTGTGAGTTCACCCCAGCCCAAGTTGTTGGATTTTCATGTCATACAATTATGCGGCATGTAAAAAATTTGTTGATGATTTATTTGGCTCTCCTAATACGTTTTCGTATTGTGAGATTTCGGATGTCTCCACTAGAATGAAACTGGGCTTCAAAATTATTTGCGTCGATTGACATGCCACTTATATGGTGCCACACTTTAAAGATATACCAGCTTAAGGAAAATGTAATAGGTCTGCAATGGTAAAATACCAATCAGCAACCCCATGTCAAAAATCATTGAACATGCAACAAAGGAAGAGTAATCAGTTAATTATTCAAATTTCGGAATAGGTTGAGTAATGCATAGCTCTCCAAGAATATGTTGAGTAAGATAAAGGAGAAAGAAACCTACAGAATGGGTAATATTATTGCCATTATTTCAGTTGGAGATTGTGTAAATGTTTCTCTTGTCTTGGAGGGTACGTGTAATTGTATATTGGTTCCATTAACGGATGTATAGTTATGTCAAACAGACGGTTTTACGAGAATTTTGTAAGATAAGTTTTGTCTATAGATACAATTTTAATTGATAACTGCCTTTGATACAGCCGGAATACCTTGGAATAACCTGCGTCAAAGATGGCTGGAACAAACCAAAAAATTGGCGAGTTTGAAAGAAACCTGTGTGAACAGAGACTAAAAAAAGTGGTGGCAGTATCGCAAACTACTTCTTCCGCTATCTTTTAGCATGTGCAAGACACTTTTTGAAGATTCTCAATCGACCAATTGATTGGCTGTTATAAGCCTGCCCTCCTGGCATCCCTTAAGAAGATTGCATTTGATCCAACAACCCAAACGAATTTTTTTTGTAATAGCACCAGGTCAGAACTACATGGACGACACAACGGCAAGTGATCTTCTTCTGTGACAAGTAACGCTTTTGTTTGCTTATTGATAGTTGCCACGTACTAGTGGGACACCAATGTGATAACATGTCCTATCTGTTCACATCTGCTGGCCTAGTGGTCATGATCATGAACTCGTGACCGGTGTTGTCGAGTCACGGGTTCGATTCTTGTCTCCACTAAAGACACACCATTTAGAGGCTCTGTTGCAATTTAAATATGCCGGGAGTCAAAGCCCTCGCGTTGAAGTGGTATATGGTTTGGAGAAAAGGTATCAGCTCGGGTGTGGTCTTCATCACTCGACTGCTTTGAAATAGGTTACAGGTAGTTGTGTTACAGTGCGACGTTAATAATCACTCCCTCTCTGGTCGCATCTGGTAAATGCTTTGACGCACAGCAACGTGACATCATGATCAGGGGTGTCATTGCCTATGATGACAATCTACTTTTGGTTCGTATTCAAGGCATTATGACAGCCCAACGATACGTGTATAATATGCTCGTAAACGCGATTCTTCCCTTCTTTGAGGAGAAGATATACAATGCTTATATGTGTAGGTCAATGTCCGACAGCAACCTATACGCATCAGCCAACGCTATATGCAATATGTGTGTAGGCTTCCCTCTGGCCATTATTCTCTTTCCTGAACCCTCAACAACCTAAAGCGTCTGGAACTAGATTGGACGCCCCGTGCATGGCTCGTTCAACCACGTTAAGAAGATGGAGCAATATGGCAATGATTCTCAGAGTGGAGGAATATGCCGCAGGACTCTACCTGTATTCTCATTCGTTCCAGTTGATTCCTATGTTGTCTTCCACGGTAGTTTTTCAACTTGCTACGCGCACGTTATTCTTTCTTTGTGTTAAGTATATCATTTGAAAAGAAATTATCCAGATTTTTTTTCGTTTGAAAGGGTTGAAAGTTCATTTTTAGCAAAAAAGTTAATTACAACACTGAATGCAATCCTCTATAAGGTTTTTATCTACGCAAAATTCCCCCCAAATATTTCAAAACTTTCATGGTTTTGTCGATGTAGATTTACGTAGTTATTGAAATTACAAATGTTATTACTTTGAAAGTTGTAAATATCTCCATATAATATAAATGTGACTTACACCACTTTTAAAGAAAACGGTTAAATTATCACTTATGGTTTGTTGCTATCTGTCTCCTTGTCAGATCTTGGTGTTGTGTATTCAATGTAACATGTATAATCTTGATATAAAAATATGTCTCTATATCAACAAAAACTATAATCGATTAGTAAAATAAATCATTATATGACCGCTTAAGTGTCTTGAATTACATTATAAAACAATGTTATAATGTTTAATAAATGATACACTTTGATTATTTATTTTTACGATACAACAGCAATAACCTGAAAAATTCGTTTTATTAGCAATAAAACGAAATATGAGAACTCTTTTGTGATCTGTATGCAGAATTCTTACTTTATATATATTTCAAGCAAAAGAAATATCTATAACAGAGAAAGTTGCATATGTAAAATGCATCTTGAAGAAATATATTTCCTTTTCTTATGTTTTGATATTTTTCAAGATATTGATTTGGAATAAATATTAGGAACACCTATAGAACTTATAACTAGAACGTCTAACTAAACCTTCTGAAATGGTCTGTAGCCATAATCGATACTTTTACTAAAACTATCATTCAAACTTTGAACCAGATATGAAAAACCATATGAGAGGTTTTTCTTACTTAATTCATCTGATGTTTGGATAAAATATTCTAAAAGAATTAATGAAAAATTCTCAGAAAAAGATGTAAATTTGTTTTGCTAGACATTCAATTGATTTTTCTTAGATCTCTATTCGTTCATCGATTTTTGTGTCTGTTTTATTTCATTTTGTTAAAAGATTCATTTTTTAAAATAAAATTTTAAAAAATAGTTAATACCTGTGGGTACTTATATATCCACTGAAATTAATGTATTATTAATACAGCAGGCGTTGAGCTCTATTTTTTTAAATAAAGCTCTGTTTTAATTGCGCATTTTTTCATTTATTTTACATTGTAACATTCTGAAATTTCTTTAAATTTTTCGTTTATTCCTCTTTTTTAGTATCTGTATATTTTTTGAATAAGTTAATTTTTTTCCCTTGTCATGGGCATTTTCCCTTACCTTGATAGATATTTGCATAACATTGTTTAATAAGAATGACTTCTAAAATAGTAAATTTTTCACTACTATATCTTAATTTTATTACTTTCAGAATTTAGGGGAAATTAAATTAAGATTTAGAATAAATATTTAATTTCTTAATGCACATAAGTTATATAACAGTGCAGTTTGCCCTATGTGCTGTTTTCAGATCAAAAGTGTACCAGATAAGGTACGTTATAACAAATTATACGAAATATATCCCAAATAAATTAAAATAATAATATTTAAGCTATACGACGACCGGTCATCTTAAAACCTATTTGTCGTTTACTGTGTTGACTTGGATAAATATTAAATTGGATAGATTTTAAAATTAAGTCCAAAAGTTAAGCATAAATCGTAAAATGCGAAAAACATGGAGTAAATATTCGTAAAATTATTCCAAATTTCTTTCGGATATTAATTGGGTGAAGAAGAAACATTGGGTTTATGCAAAACTTTTCAGTCGATTACGTCCTGCATGAAACACCGGCGCATGCACGCAGCATAGGCAGTTCAGACAATTTTCGTGCAACTGCTGTGCGAAGGAACGTTGTTAACCATCAAACAAGGTGAATGATAAAACAAAGACACCAATTGGACATGTTTACGAAAGGAAGAATCGTTGGAATTCTGGACTCCTCACGATCACAAACCGAAGTGTCTCGAATTCTGAATGTGGACCAGTCTGTGATCTCAAGACTGCGGCAGAGGTTTCAAAGAACGGGAGATGTTACCCGACAACCAGTATCAGGTCGACCAAGAGTCACAACCCCTCGCCAAGTCCGATATCTGGTAATAAGTGCGCAACGTCAGAGGGGCAGTACTGCCATAGCACTGGGTTCGGCGCTCACACTCGCCACAGGAATACGAATTTCGAGACAAACTGTTAACAGGAGACTCATTCATGCTGGCCTTTAAGCCAGAAGACCAGCAGTTTGCATTCCACTCACATCTGCGCATAAACGCGCTCGTTTGAACTGGAGTTTGAAATATCAACATTGGAGTGTGGGAGAGTGGGCCAATGTGATGTTCAGTGACGAGTCCCGGTTTAGTTTGAGTAGTGATTCTCGGTGGGTGACGATATGGAGAGAACGTGGAACACGTTTTGAATCAAGAAACATAACGGAAATACATCATTTTCCATCAATTGGGAGTAATGGTATGGGCAGGCATCATGATGGACGGCCACACATACCTCCATTTCTTTGACACGGGGTCTGTGACTGCTCAAAGATACAGAGACGAAGTTCTTGAGCCTTATGTTCGCTTGTTTCGAATTGTTGTTGGTCCTGACTTCATATTCATGGATGATAATGCGCCATGTCACCGAGCGGGGCTGATTGTTTACTTTTTTGAAACGGAAAATATCCAGCGCATGTCGTGGCCTGCGAACTCCCCTGATTTAAATCCTATCGAGCATGTATGGGATATGCTCGGGAGACAAATTGCAGCCCTTTCGCACCCACCAAGGTCCGTTACAGAACTGAAGAGAGCTCTTCAAGAAGCTTGGAACCGCTTGAGCCCACAACTCATTCATCATCTCATAGCAAGTATGGTAAATCGTTGTGCAGCGTGTCTGGCTGTCAGAGGTGACCACACGCCTTGTTAAACTGCAGCATCAGTATTTTATTTAATGCTTTCTTTCATTTTTTCTTTAAAGTGTGAATCCTTGCTATGCTCAGTTTTCTTTCAAACTGTTACATTAAATAAAATTAATTATAATCATTCTTTTGATTTGCTTCCTTATCTTATAACCATTTTACACTCGCATATCACGTTTCCCGCCATTCTGATTTACAGTTCTTTCTTTATTCACATAATTATCAATTATGCTTAACTTTTGGACACCGGTGTATATATAATTTATTTTATTTAGAATTAAAGAAAATGCCTCCAATGGTGATTATATACATATACGAATGCTAAAACATCTATATACATGCATACGTGTATATGTTGAGAAAGATATAGATATTATACACCCCAAAAAATGAGAGGATCACGTAAAAAAGCGAAGAAAAACTATTGTGTTTGAAAGCCATGAATGGAGGTAAAATGGAAAATATACCTAGTTCTATCGAAACGTAATACAGAAAAATAAAATAAAAATACAATAGTATAGGATTTTTATTCTTTGGAATGGTAAAGAAAACTTGAAACGATGCTTCGGGGGCAACAATTTGGTTACATGTAAATGATTAAGAAAATAGAATATTTGGAAATTATACGGGATGTTTGATATGTTGTGTGGTCTCTTCGAAATGCTAAGCCTTCTTCCCATCTGTTTATCATAGATGCGATTAGGTTATACACGAGGCATTAGGAAATACTGCTCCACTCTCAATGAAGTGCGATCTCAAAGTCTTGGGCAGTAAGAGGAGGTTTTAGTCCTGTGCAGAAAAGCGTCGTCTGAGTGTATCCCAAACTTTCTTTAACGGATTAAGATCAGGAAAGTATGTTGGCTACTCCATACACTGTATTGTATAAGTTTTAAGAGAGTTCTCCACAAGACGAGCTGTATCGCATTATCCTGAATAACCCCTATGATTGTAGTGTAATGCATGGCGTAGGGTATTTGGGTTTCATCTACATACCTATAAATACATTCTGAATGATATACAGGGCAGTACGTCCAAGTATGCTGATTCCAGCCAATACCGTAAACCACCTCGTATGCAATGTGATCTTTCCTAAACGAATTCGCGTAATTTCGAGCTCTCCTCTTTCTCTCCAAACTAAAACATGTCTGCCGTTGCAATCTAAACTGAATTGGAACTCATCTGTAAATAGTACTTAACATCTATCACTTTGTATCCAATCTCGATATTCAGCAGCCCACTTTCTTCAAAACACATCGTCTGTGGCTGTCATCGAACACACACTATTGGCCTACATGCATACCAACCATCCACATGAAGTCTGTTTCAGATTGTTTGTCTTGAGACTTTTCGCCATGTTGCCAAAAGAAACTGTCTTTGAATCTGCATCGTATTGGTTTTTCTGTATCGAAGAGATGTTAACAGGATATATCGGTCATTATTTGCTGCGGAAGTACTCTGATCTTGTCCTGCAGGACGTTGAACATGCCCTATTTCTCTCTCTCTCTCTCTTCGAAGCGATTCCACAGTCTACAATTACACTTTTCGCCACTTCAACAGAATCTGTTACACATGTTAGTATTTGACGGGATTTCAGTCCCTCGATAATACTCCAAGTCATAAATGTATTCTGGAAGATCACCTTTTCTCAAAAAAAAAATAGTTGAAAGGTTGAATTTTATTAAGGAGACAGCGAAACACACACAATAGTTCGACGAAATCCCGATTTCATCATTTATAATCTTTTTCTGGTCAAAAACAAGAACTTTGATTTGCATGCATGAAGTTTTCTTGTGTTTTCTGCTACAACGGGTGTTTTGTTTTACATTTGTTATCAGAAGAAATATTTTCGTAATTTCATTAAATATATGTGGTTCCCTTATTTTTTTTTGAACAGTGTACAAAACCCAAGTTCATTAAATTCAAAATTTTTATTTTTGATTATTGCATTCGATAAGGAAAAAAATATCTTTTTAAATACTTTTTACAGAAACATTTTTTTTTTTACTTTTAAAGAAAAATGTCATTTTGAATAATATTTTTTTGATAAGACTTTATTTTTTAATGTATGTTTGGTATTTATCCAGATTATTTCTGGGACATATTTCTTTCCAACACAATATTCCATTTAATCTTTCCAAACCATGTTAGATTTTAGACGAAAAAAACCCCTCACTTTTGCTCTGCTCTCTCTCTAATCGTTAGCCGGGATATTCTCAGAAGCGGTTTCTGCAGATCAACAGCTATTTACTGCCTCATAAAGTATAGCGGAATGATTCAAATCTAATCAAAGATCGCCTAAGTGTTGCGATAGAAAATTAAAGGTCAAAAGTTAGCAGCCGATTGCCCTTTTAGGTATAGTACTGGTTTATAGAAACCTAATATTATTTGAATAAAATATATACGATCAAAGAAAATAACTATTTCTGAAAGAATATTTAAAAAATATTATCTATTTATAAAAAGGTTATTTATCTACCACAAAATTTATAGCATTAATTTTGTAACTCTTATATAAAAAATTATTGTAAAATCTTATGATTACAAAGCGAAGAAGAAAATGTTTCTGAAACGAAAATTTCGAATAATATCAATCTATCCTATAAAATTAATTTTGTTGCCAACCGAAATACCAACGAATAAATTTTCATGATGGATATTAGCTTACACAGATAATTTATTAGGAATTTGATCTAAATATAATTCGTAAATCATTAGACGAAATGGATTTGACTAATTATTGAACTTAAAAGGATATGATTACTTTTAAGGGAAATTACCGGAAACTGTATTATGTGCATTTGAGTTAAAGGAATATATTTGCTTAATCAGGCTCCAATAACCAGTGATTATTCTAGTACTGTACTGCTTGAGAGGAAAGCGTTAATTCTAATTTGATCCGCTTTTGAAATAATTCCTGTCCTTTTTCTGGCATTGTAAGGAACAAAGGGCTTATTAATTTCGATAAAGGTTATGTATAGTAATAATTGATAATTAAATGAGCATAATAAAATAATTATTTCCTTCATTATTTTGTGGTAATTGTTTTTCAAAAGAGAAATGAGTACAGTGACAACTAGAAGAGTTAATTTTTTGCAAAGACTAATTCAAAAAACAAAACGCATTTTTTTAATGGATTATTTTTTTAAAAAAAAAACTAAACACGTATAAATAAACCGCAGGTAAAAAGTACCTCAAATCTTAGATGCATGTTAAAATTATATACGAGGGCTGTTTTTAAGTAAGGTTCGTTTGTTTTTTAAAAAATAACAATATTTTGTTTGAAAAACCTTTATTTTAGGAAGGTACATACATTTGCCTACTTTTCTACATATTTGCCGAGTTTATTAATACACTTGTCATACCTTAGAAGAAAGAATTGAAAATCCTCTTCAAAGATGTCTGCAGCCCGGTCGGACAGACAAGAGTTCACGGCCACTTTCACTTCTTAACTGCGTGGCCTGCTGTTAAAAAGTGTTTTGCTCCTCCACGATAACGCAAGGCCTCACACTTCTCGAATGACTCGGGACGTAATCGAATCTTTTGGCTGGGAGGTTTTGGACCTTGCACCATACAGCCCCGACCCTGCTCCTCTAACGATTTCCACCTTTTCTGGTACCACAAACACAGTCTTGGTGGGAAGTGCTTCAGTGACAACAAAGAAGAGAAAGCGACCATGAACTCTTTCTTGGCTGTCCAACCTGGCGGCAGACTTCTTTGAAGAGGATTTTGAAAACTTAGTTCAGGTAGACAAGTGCAATAATGAACTCGGTAACTATGTAGAAAAATAGGCAAACGTATGTACAATTCTAAAATAAAGGTTTTTGAAACAAAATATTGTTATTTTTAAACAAAGAAACGGACATTTTTTTATTTAAAAAACAGCCCTCGTACATATACAGTCAAAGAATTCTATTCTTTCTAAATGAATAGAATTCTTTTTGAATAGAATTATTGGCTGAAAAAATTACCTTTCGAATACGAAATAGGAGCAATAAAACTCTTAAAATACCTTTTCATTTACGGTTTACATTAATATTTTTAATGATATTAAGGAATATATTAACACTTTTCAAAGAACTGAAGTAAAACCAACTTTATAGATATGCATTGCAGTTTGAGACTATATATTTATCATATAAATACATTTAAAGATCTCTTAAAAAAATTGAAACTGAACTAGTTTCATTACTTATGTTAAAGTATACGGCTACTGTGGAAACATGATTTTACAAAAGCATATAAAGGAATATTTTTTTTTTGTATTTTTTGGGGGTCATCTGAATTGGAATATGGAAATAAAATTATTTTAAGAATATTATTGCAATAAAACTATTTAAATGCAATATTTTGGGATAAAAAATATGTTTAATACATCATTTTAAGAGAAAACACTTCTATAGTAACATTTTGCTTATATATAGATAAGACATCTATATAGCCTTAGTTTTGAGTTTTGAAATAGATAATTTGGAAATGGATTTACTTATATTTTAATATCATAGAGAAATTTTGAAAAATGCAAGCTGGTCATTGCTTCAGTTGATAGTAACTCTCTCTAAAAATATGACTTTTTCAAAATGCCTGGTTCGAACTCTGTTGAGAAGACTTACATATACATATATGAAACATATTATTATTATAGAAGCATAAAAGGAGACTGTTTTGAAAATATGTAATTCTTTCTTATTTTTTCTTAAGATGCTGTATTTAAATAATTTATTAAAAAAATACTCTTAAAAACTTTCTATGTAAATATTCTAATTCATGGGATCCTAAATATAAAAAAAAATATTCATTTATATACTTTTTTATACTCACGATTCCGAACGTAGTCGAATGCCTCAAATTCAAATAGTATCACAGGATTTCTATACAAGTATAAAGCTAACAAATCGATACTTTTTTACAATGACAGCTCCGTCTTTTGTGTTCTTATAAAGCGAGTTGCGTTTCTTTCACTGTAAGTTGTTTGAAATTGACAATCACACGGCCTCTGAAGTGATATTTTTACAGCTGTATTTGGCATGTGACTATTGTGTTCCATTTGGTCACCTTTATCAGGCTGGACCTCTATTTCCTTATATACTTTTGAAAAGCATCTTGGCTTTACCAGCCGGTTATAAATTTAATCTCTGTAAGAATTCCATTTGTTGTCTGTTCCATTTGTTGTATACCTTATTCATAAATTATAAATTTCAAAATAATAAAATTTTATCTTACTAGATTTAAGTATCATATTCACTGGAATTTAATTCATTGCAAACTTATTTTTTTCTTGAAAACGTTCCTTTTTTTAAATATAGCAGATGAGGATGGTGTTCCTAAATATATTAATTGAAAATCATGTTTGATGCTCTGTGTATGTAAAGTATGACTGCATGAGGGTCGTTGAGTTGCGTTGAGATTTTTTTTAGTTATTGTATATGTGTTATCACTTAAGTGCAGAGAAATAAGTTACTCCACAGATTATATAGTTAATGCGCACATTAACTATTGGTATCTGTTATTACCGAAATTTCATTCGGTAATAAAAGATGAAAATTTTGTTTCATTTCACAAATTACCTAGTTAATCTCATTATCTTCTAGATACTCATTAAAAAGAAAATAAGATCTTTTCTAGAAGTACAAAACTTTTCAGTGCGTTTAAGTTGGTATGTTATTTATTTTTCATATCTAAACAATAAAGTAAATATATATATATATTTGCGGTGGTATCCACCAAAGACCCATTTCCCGTCGAGAACGAGTGACGTCTCAACGGTCAAGTAGTTTCTCGTGGGAAAGTATCCCAGGATGGACACCCCAGCGCTGATGTCCTAAGAGAAGTCAACCTCTGGACCTCCTTTGATCTAACCGATAGTAAGGTGCTGGCGCAGTTCCCACGCCAGCCACCGGTTTCAAAGTACACCACGCGTAGGGGACTTGGACCAATAGAAGAATGGTTTCACCGAATACGTCCAAACAGAAGTGACTATACATCACGTGTCACTTTCGTGGGTGGGACGTATTTCATCTAAAAGAGACTCTGGAATTGCGAGTAAAGACAGAGAGAGTGACACCAAAGCAGAGACATGACACGACTCCAACAGTCTCACCAATTTCAACAGCCTTACCAGCATCTGCCCCCTAGCACTTTTCCAGCTCGTTTTAACACCGCCTTCATCAGGAGCAAATATTATTGCCTCAACAGGACTGCCTGTAATAGAACATTATCGTCCCGGCAATATTCCCGCGGCATATTCAAACAATTAGCAAATTAGTAGTTCGAATCAATGGATTTAAAACTTATAATACAAATAATCAAATGGTTTAAAATATTATTGCTAAAAAAGGAAGTTAACATTATGTCTTGTATTTTTATTAAGTAGTCTTACTATAACGAGAAATTAATTTCAATTTCCTATGTGTTTGGGATTGTTAATTGATAAAATCGATCTGGAATCTGATATTCAAAAAGTCGATGGAATAATTGGCTTTGTAGCAATCTTTTTTTTAAAAAAAAGATTTGCGTTAGTTAAAAAAAACCTTTTTTCTGGAATAGCTTATTTTTTATGTATAAAATATATTTAATTGTTTCATCTTTCTGTATTTTCCACCGAAGGTGGAAAGTGAGTTGATTACAATATATCCTGACAATGGTTCAGTGGATTGTTCATAGTCTTGTACAGCAAACGCATCATATATTCGAATTAGTCCATAATCTTGAGATGTGATTATTTCTACCTGGAAACTTTTATTTATTTTGTCTTAAATTATGAAATCACATTTTGGTTTCGTCGATAAGACACTGTTGTATTTTGAATCACAATCAGTTAATCTGCTGCATACCTAGGTAATATACACACTAACAATTTTTAAGATTTAGCATTGACGTATATAAAACAATCAGTTTTATAAATTTGCAAAGTGAAAAATTTCATTTCTCGTTAAATTTAATTATATTTTCAGAATTTTTAATAGTTTAACTGCATAATTCGTATACAAAGTAGGATTCAAAATTTCTCGCGTGCGAACTCAGTCTATAACTTACAAAAATATTATCAAATAAATTGCTGAAACACATCCTCCTTTGAACTAAGACCCTTGTGTGTCCTTGAACACACTTTTGTCATGGCTTGTAAAGACCATCGAAACGTTTCTGGAATCCATTTTTAGCCATGCCTTTTAGTTCAGCCTGCGATGCACTTTTAATTTCCTCTGCACATTGAAATCGATGAACCTGAAAGTGACGTGCCACTTCAGAAATGTTCTGAAGTTACAAAGGACGAGATCACGGGAGTAAGGAGAATGAAAACAGTTTGTTTTTGGTTTCGTCCCTTTGTTATTTGAAGCCCCTGTTCTCACGTACCTACGCAGTAACATTTTCATTGTTTTCAGCGGCAGGGGAAGTCTGCTGATTTGCAGAGTATTCGTCGTCTTCAACACTTTCCCTGCCTTCCCTGCAACGTCGATGTCACTCAAAAGCTTGCGTTCGCGATAATGTCTCACTGCTGTACACATGCTTCAACAATTTGTTTGTCTCTTTAGCACTCTTTTCCAAGCGAATACAACATTTGGTATGCATTCTCTTCTCAACAAACTCCATTTATTTCAATCACCAGTTACTTAAGGTATCCGCCAACAAAATACGACGCCATGGAAAGCCACCGACCCCTTTATTTAGGGGGGGGGGATTCTCCTCCTTTTCTAAAAGGAGGAGAACGCGGTATCACAGAAACGTTATCATAGTCACACTACTACAAACGTATAGGCTCAGTCCGGGAACTTTTGAAACCTACCTCGTAATATCTATACTAATAATTTATACAAGAGTTCGTATTAATCTCTTTCTTGTGATGAGATTGCTAAGCTGGGTAGATGTATCACTATTCTGGTTTCGAATTGTTTGCTTGTTAACTACTCCGAAATGAGATGAAAAAATTGCTGAATATTCATTAGACTAGTGCTAATAAAAGAATGTTCAAAAATCTTTGAACTTTGCAGAATAAATCAGTAATTGTTGTTCATATGACCATCACGTTTTGTGCTTCTTATAATTGCAATTGCAAGCTATTGCATATTTTTTTTATCTTTTAGTTTAGTCAAGATCTTATTTTTATTATCACTAAAAGTGACAAGGGATTAATTAAGCCTTAATTTACATGACTGTGATTAATTTCATTAATCACAGAGGAGCACAACTCGGAGTATTCTTGTTCATCACGAGAATTAGAATTTATTTCGCTCTTTTTGCCATAAAATATAAAGTCATTTACACTATTCCAATTTTCAACCTAGTTCTTATTCAAATTTTTCTGCAGAAAATAATTAAGGAGAAATGTTTTTTTAATACCTTAATTCTCTTAAAAATGGATCCTGATAATATGCAAAGCAACATCAATGTAGTAATTATGGTTCAAAGCGGTAGCTAAACATTTAGAATAAATTATTTTTGTCAAATAAATAACAGAGAAAAGAGTTCGAGTATGAAAGAATTCTGCATTCATTCCAACATTGAAGGTTGAGAGAGCATTTAAAGGAAAAAGTTCTCTATTTTAAAACTAAACGAAACAAGATTTATTTTAGAAGAGGCTTAGAAAAATTAGGTAAATAAAGGAATGGAATTGCTTTTGAATTAAATTTAAAATTTATGCATCCTTCCTCTAATAATACTTGTATTGAAAAAGTTATTTAAATTGTTTATAAAAAATAGTTTTTTTTTAAAAACTGAAAATGGTTTTTTTGTATAGTTTTTAAAAGCTACTGATAAAAATGAGAACGTAGAATGAAAATAATTCAGTACCTGTTTCAAAAAATTGGGCATCAAATTAGTTTATATCAAAGCTATGTTGACTAATTAAAGATGTATTACTTTTAAAAGTATGAATTTTTCAAAGATCTCTTTATAAAAACACATAGCTCAGGGAACATATTTCCCTTTTTGACTACAAATCTCATATTTAATTATAAACCGTCTTGAATTTCATTTTGAAATCTTTTAGATATTCTCGTTTGATCTTTTTTAAAGAATATGATGAAGTAGTTTGTAACTGAGAAAAAAATTTCTTTGGAAAAAAAATCGTTCGTAATTATAATTTAGTCTGCATATATTTATATCTTGTTGTATATATTTATAACTTTGCTTTTCGTAAAATAATTCTGATTTTTTTTCCGAAGATTTTTTTGTGGAAGCAAATACCTCCTTTTCCGTGTATTTCGATATGATTATCATATTGATTAACAACATAAGCATTTGTTATTAATTAATGAAGTATGGAAAGACCGTTTTTGCAATTTAATTTACATAAGAAATTTATTCTAAATACTTATACGATTCGTAGTAACTGGTGTATTATTTACATCCATTTGTTCTCAGATTCTAACTGGAGTAATAATTTGTATTCTATTGTATTCTTTGTATTCTATTGAATGATTCTAAATTCTTTATAAAAACTAATGCCATTTATCTATAACACATTTTTATTCTGCGCATATGTATATACTCACCGAACATTCAACGCTATTCAAAAGATTTATTTTATGGAATTATACCACTACAGATTTATACAATAAACACTTGCTGACCGTAATTATAAATTTCTTTTAAGAGTCACATATATTTAATTTTGCCTTATTTTAGTACAGTACATATGGACTGTTCAGTTTATCTACACCTTTATAGTTATGGAAGTTCCATTGAATAATTTCTTTTTGATACAGTTTAATACACATGTTTAAGAACTAAACGAAAATAGTGAAGTTTATTAATTATGTTTATTCCAGTTTTATTTGATGGGCTTTATATCGGAAAATATTACCCATTAAGGCGATTATTATCTTGTTATTAATTCTAATATTGAAGGGTTAATATTAATAAGTTTGATGAATTGTTTGTTTTATTTCAAGTGACTAAATGTGTAGAATAGGATAATGTATGGTAAACTTCAAGAACCTTAAAATTAAATTCTACTTACGTGAACAATTCTTATTGAATGTTTTTGTTGAAAATTAATACGTTGAAAAAGTTAAATCTTAAGAGTCCTATTTTAAATATATTTATCTTAATAGGATATTTATAAAACTGATAAAATATACGTTTAGCCGTAAAAGGAATTTTTTTAAAAATATTAATTAACCAACATTTTTTTGTCCAAAATTAGTGAAGATAAACAGTTTATAAATTAAAGATAACAAACTATTGATTTTAACTTTACAAATTTAATTTTCATACACTTAGAAAACTTATTTTTCTAAAAAATTGAAACACTTCAAAAACTAGAACTATTTTTTTTTTAAATATTTGATCTTAAAATTGCTAGATTGTGATCAAGAAAAATGTTTTTTTTGCAAAAGTTTAAATATAAGATTTTTTAAAAAGCTTTTGGCTCCTCAGGCATATGTGTGTGACATCTAAAGTTTTCAAGGAAAACTACATCGCAAGCTTTATTTTCGTCATAATTTTAATTTTTCTGAAGGAATTTCAAGGTGCTCAATAAGTATACCAAGTTTTAAGTTTTACCAAGCATGAAATTGAATATCTTACCTTGAAATATTTTACTTATCTAAACAAAGAATCACGGTTCCAATTTTTATTTAAATGATCATTAACATATGGACTGATTTTTTTATAGGAAAAGAAAGGGCAATTGAAAAAATCGAAGCATTTGAGAAGTAATATAAAGGCTTCGAATATTAACATCTCCGGGTAATTTATTATCCAACACTAGAACGTCCATTGGTGTTGATTGGACACTAGCGTTGTTTAGTTTGTTCTCCTTTCCGCACTTTTGCAGAATTTTGAAATTTTTTCGTGATTTATAATCATTTTGCATGAGGATTACACAGAACATTTTGTGGTCCAGGTTAATTAGCAGAGATTTTACAACTAAATATATTACATAAACCTTTTACAACTAAGTATACAAGAACGTCTGCTGGTGTCCTTTCGACACCAAGACAATTTATCATTATAAATAGATGTCATTGAGCACAAGATAGTTCACTAAGTAGATACAATTGGTAGAAAGAACTTCCGGAAATATTATCGCACATTTATTTGACCTTGAATGCATTGTTATTGGCTTCGCAGTGGAAAGAGTCATAGTGAAATCGTTTCGTTGCATAGCATTTACTTATCTACTATTACTTTCAAATAACGTAAGTTCCAGACATTCGAGAACTCAGGGAAATACTGAATTCAAAGGAATTGCAAATTCACTAAAATGCAAAATGTGCGAAATTAAAGAATGTATTGGAAATTCAACTAAAAATGAGTGTCTCTTGCATGAAAATGGCGTGCGGAAAATGTACAGGAAAAACTGAATAACACGATATTCATTGCAGAGGAGGTATGTACAAAAGGGGTACATAAAAAGGAAGTATGTACAAAGAAGGTATGTCAACTAGTGATGAAAAAACTCGCATTCTTTCAAAAATTACGCTTTTACTTATTAATATTTGAGATAATAACTAATATTTATAAATATTACTGTTTTTATTCCATTTTACAAAATAAAGTAATTTTTTTTTATGTTTTTCAGAGTTATAATATATAATAATTACATATGCATAATATTAAAAAGTTTCAAATCAAATCCCTACTAACCGGTAGTCTGGCAATTGTTTACTCATTATTCTCTTAAGGGTAATTGAAATCCCGAAAGTTTTCTGGAGTTTAGTGACGAATTAAAACTCGAATGATTTGAATACATGCTTGGATACATGATTTGAATACATATTTGGTTAATTTTTATTCCTTTTTCTAATTGCTTCCTAATTCTCCTTTTAGAATTTTTATTTTTTATTCGTTAAGTTTCCATATTAATTATAAAATCTGTCTTACATATACGCTTATTAATAGATTTTGAATCCTCATTCGATTTAAGAACTTTCATTGACGCAAAGATCTTTTTTATGTCTTGTAATATTCCTTTTATGGTAATTGTCTCTCCCTTTTATGGAGTTTTTAATTATTAAGCTAATAATTAAGTATATTTTTCTTTTAGATATTGCTTTTTTTTTAACTAGAGCTCGAGTTCTCAATTTCAAAATATTTTTACTTCAATTCGATGATTGGCATACAATTTATATACGATTTATTATTGTTTTCTTTAAACTTTCTGGTGTTTTCGCTTAAATGATTGTTCTTGCTTCTATTTTGTGCTTAATTACTTTTAGTAAAAATATCAACACACGAAAAAATACTCTTGATTATTATAATTTTTTTTCAAACATAAATTTCTAAAATCCTTGATTGGAATTTATTGATATGAAAAATTCCATAATATCTCTTTTGAGTTTAACTTATTAGTTTTAATATGGTTGGTCCTCTTTTGTCGTCTTATATATATAGTTAACATTATCCCTTCTTATATATATAGTTAACAGGAGTTTCGTTGTCCCCCTTTTATTAGTTCAACAATTTTGATTTAATATTTTTAATTAATTGCTGCAATAGTTTTTGTAATTTTCTTTGGTTTTACATTACTTTCCTTTTTTCACAATTATATTTGTTTTATTTCCCGTGTTTTATTCCGTTAAAGCTATCAGACCGTTTTATGTTTTTTAACTTCTTAAACCATAGTTGTTAAACTTAATTAAGATGCTTTTGTTAATGTATGTTACTAGCCTTTACTGATTTAAATAAGTTAAATAGTTCTTATTTGAATTAAAAAATGTTATTAGCATATACATTCAGGAATAAAGACAAATGGTCCTCCTTTATATTTCAATTAGTACATCAGCATACTTGTATTTCCGGAAACTTTTATTTAATAGTCACAAGAGCCTAAGCCTAAAAAAAGAATTTTCTTTGTATAGAGCAGTAATTCCAAAAGTGGTCCCTACGGACCCCCAAGGGTCCCCTGTAATGTTCAAGAGGTTCGTGAAAAATTAAAAATAATTTGGGGGGTCCCTGAACAACGACAGGGGGTTCCCTCAAGGTTTAATATAAAATAAAAAGATTTGATCTAATATTATTTTAATGGAAATTTAAATAAATAACAATAGTTCATTTGGATATTATCTATTAGGTGCTGAACACTTTTGCGAGTGGACAAACCCATATCTAAAACACAGGTGAATGCATACAAGTACTGGAGCATCTTATTGAAATATCTACAAATTCTGGTTACAAAGACTGATCCAAATTTTATATCCTGCATTATGGTTGAGTTGTTGACTAGTTTATTGTCTTCCTATTCGATAGAACGTGGATTTAGTGCCGTTATAAATTTCATCACATAAAAAAAAAGAAAAGAGAAGAAAAACCGGCTAGAAATCAGTGGGTGGGGGAATTGTGCGCCTGCTACTCACAAACATTGAGCCGATCACATAATACACTTATAATATCTGATCTAGTTTGTCCAAGTCATTAATTTTATTTAAAACAGAAGTTATAATTTCAATACGCAATTTTTCAAAAAATAATTTGTTATTTTTATTATATGCATTTATGTAGCTTTTTCCCTTGGGGGGGGGCAAGTTTTGTCCATAAAAAGGGGCCCATGGGTTAAAAAGTTTGGGAACCACTGGATTAGAGCATGAATGTAACGCCTTCCAAGTGTATTTTTTTTGTTCTTCAGGGGCTTAAATTGTGTTTTAAGTGTCCATTATTTACATTAAAATCATTTTTAAAAATATTTCACTGAAGTAAAAAAAAATATTTCAATTTAATACTTTTTTTTTTCATTTAGTGCAGAACTTTTATAAGAAGTATCAGCTCTTAATGTTATAGATATCGGTATAAAATGAAAACATAAAACTATTATGCAATTTCACATCTAAATTTACTTTTGAGCAGCAAAATTAGTATTTATTTCCCTCTTTAAAATTAACTTCAAGTTAAAGTAATGTGATGTTTTAATCAACGATCCTGATTTTTTAAAAAGGAATTTGTTCTGTCTTTATATACCTAATTTAAAAAAAAAATGTGCTTGCCTCTACTTTCTCATTTGTTTACCTACTAATTCAAATGAGAACAAATAAATACGCAATGGAAACGGAAGTAATTCCAATGTATATTCATCAGAGAGGATGTTGAAGCTGTTAATATTTTAGTAGAAGATGTAATGAGACGTATTTCTTTAGGTGTTTTTTATCACACCTCTAGTACGAATACAGAAAGGTGAAAGTCTTGAAAAAATAATTGGTCGACGAGAAAAAATGCGCTAAAAATTTCAGTTTCAATAATTTTTACTTGGAAAATTCATCGAGTGAGTTAAGAAAAATAGATGAAATTATCTTACCAAAAATACTGAATTTAGAACTTAATAAATCCCAAGCAGTTGTGAAAGAAATTTTGTTTTACAAAAACAATTTTTAAATTTTTATTGATGTTTTATTTTGGTATTCCCCTTTCAATATTATGGGAAACAACAATAGTTTTTCTAACTATTATGGAAGAATAAAATTTTGGAAAACAAATGGGTTAATAACAAATTAAAAACACTGATAATAGGAATTAGGAAAATAGCATACAGATTTATAATGATGGATAATAGTGTTATGCCATTTACACAGTCAAAAATTTCATTCCGTTTACTGACCTGAATGGTTATCTGTATATTTAATGAAATAATATTACTTTTAAATTGAGTGAGATATAATTTTTAAAATTTTTATCTCTTTAATTTAATTTATCAAAATATATATAAAAAAAGAAAATATATAAAAAATTATGTTAACATAATTTTACTACAAAATTACACATATAGTCTCACTGGAAGGAAAAATTTTATCCTTCAAGTTCTATAAATTATTTAGAAACAGTTGTACATTAGTAAATTTTTTTTTGGCATGTTGAACAGATTTTTAACTATCGCATTTATTTGAATCTAATAACAGCGTCATCCATTTAACTACGCCACTCAAATTCTCGATACTTATTTATGAAAGAATAAAAAAAAAATAAAAATGTTGTAAAAAGATTAATCGATGTCCAATATTTTCAAAATATTAAATTAATTATATTTATATTAAAATAATAAAAAGTGGATAACTGAATTAGTTTACCAATATTAAAAGCTTTTTAAATACATACATTTACTTGTTATTTCTCTAACCGTCTATATCACGTTCAATTTCCTTCATCCAACGAATTTCCCTGCCTTCTGTTCTAAGCAGCACCCAATTTTCAATAGCATTAACATTGGAAAAAGAACCAGCTTGGATTCATATAAATACAGCAATTTATAAGTGATTTCTTTGAAAAGATATAGATTCCAATAGAGATATTGTCAGATCGAAAGAAAATAACTGATTTTAAAAATGGTGATAACAGTTGTTTTTTTAATGTCAAAACATCATAACGTTGAAAGTTAAACTTTGAAACTTCGTGGAAGGAGTTACGGCGTGGTAATGCTATCGAAAACTAATATCTTTTTTTATTCTTAATTTTCATACTTTTGGTAGTAATTAAAATGGAATTTTTGTTCTTCATATTAAATTTTATGCCTTCTATTGGGAAATTAAGTGTGTCTCTTGATCAGTCTTGAATGCTTGTGAACTCATGTATTTAAATAAGCAAACGTTGCTGAAGATAACTCTAGGGATAAATCGTGTCTTATCTTGGTGGTATTTTTACCAGACATTGGATTATCTGGAACTAACTATATATAGCATTTTTCACTGATACTTAGAAAACTTTACAAATGGAAAAATAATTAACTGTATTAAACCAGCCAGATGTTTAAATGTATACGCAAATGCAGGTGGATCTTTTTCAGAATAAATAATTATAAAGGAACAAAAAACGAGAAACAATTTTCAGCAGTCATATTTTTGTAATAATTCATGAGGGAAAAGTCTGAAGAATCCCTCAACAGTCAATGTAAGGAACTATGGTTTCACGACCCCTTATCTTTAATTATATATTAAAATGCCAAACATGCAAACATTTCTTGGTTATTATTATCAATTATTATCTCATTTCATTGAAATACACAAGAACGCAGCAATTGAAGCTTGTTCTCCCTGTTGAATTTAATTAATGGTCTATAAAAACTAGATTGCTACAGCCAAAAATGAATAATTAGTGATTTGTTAGTTATGTGACATTTCTCTCTGAAGAGAATGGATTAGAATAATGTAATGTAATTTATATATCAGTTAATTACAACATTTTATGAAAGTGGATCATAAAAGTGAAGTATTGTTCTGAAATGTACTCATAAATGACTGGCCATGGTTGAAAATAGTTATACTCCCCATTATTGGAATTATTATGACATGGAGTAAAATAGACAAAAGAAAACATAAGGAAGACTTAAGTGTACAAAAATATTTAGCTGCATTTTAACCGATACAATGATTTTAAATATGAAGTTAGCTGTGTTGAATTTTTTCAGTTTTATTTATTGAAACTTTTAAAAGACCAATTGAAAGTGTCACATTAGTTTAACATAACTAATAATGCTGAAAGAAATTTTAAATTTTGATTTATTAAAATGGTGATAATAAGTATATGACAGACAGCACTCAACGCCAAAGATGTATGCCAAGAAAATATGTAAATAACAGGGCAAATAAAACTTGCAGGATTGCGTAAATGAGCTAGATTGTACAGCTGTCCAACGCTTAGTACGGTATAAAGAAAAGGATTAGTACAGATACTGTACCGGCAAAGAAAATCAGTTAAAGGAGCTACTTGTCGTTTCACAGAAAATGTTTCGTAGAATAGAAGCACGGATGAAGTCAATAGAAGGAGTTAAAGCAGATAAATGACTGCATGGGAAAAATTGATATTGGATTCACAAAGGCAATGCGATCTACGATTGGTATCACAGTCGACAATCATTTAAACGCATCAATAGCACTCCGACTGTGGTGAAAAGTTTTAAAAGAAAATAATGAATTTTTAGAAATTCTTATGTAATCAAAGAAACATCCACACTCTTAGAACTACGCATCCTCTGGCAACGATTGAAGGCTTTTCAATATACTTCAATTTTAGCTGTTACAGTAATATGTTAGCCGCTATGATTTCCCCCATGTTGACCATGATCATTATCTCACAGATTATTCACTAGAAAAATTGCTCTCCAGATATCAATTAATAAGACTATTCTTAATCCAGCAGCACCAACGTTGTGTATGATGGCTTACACTAGACCTACATGTATGATGGGTTAAACTTCTTAATCTTGAATGGCAGTCTTAACATGTGTGTTTGCCGTCGACGTGGTAACGGATCCAATCCAACCACAACTTTGAAACAGCGCATAACTCAAAAACATAGGATCTTGATTTGTGGTGCTATTACTTAAAACGGCCATTGGACGATAATCGGTATTGATGGCATTATGATGGTACAATGATATATGAATTGCGTGCTTAGGCCGGTAGTACAGCCCATCCTTTAGATCGCATCCAATGTCGTTTTCCTGCCAAATAACTTCCAAGTGCACATAGCCCACATCAAACAACGATTCATGCTAAGTATCAAAGTGCTACTCTGTCTACTGGCGTCCTATAATACACTCACTTCCAAAAGTTAAGCACAGGGAGGAAAATGCTAATTTCCGGAAGCCAATCAGAATTGAAGAGGATGCAGTTCGCTGCAGAGGTAGATGGAAGTATGCAAATATGTTAGATAACAGCCAATCGTGCTTTTTGTCAAGAAATATACAAAAAGGGCAGTCTCATAAGAAGCCAGCTTTATGAAGGGTTACATAAGTTGAGTGTAAGTGCTGATAGAAGGTATTTAAAACTTCCGTACAATTTGTTTTCAAGATATACGTGTTTCTATGACTTCCAGAAAACGAATGGAAGATTCTGAGCGCTGGCGTGCTGTGGGGCGCATTGAAGCAGGACAGTCGATCATAGATGTTGCTCTTTTCTTTGGCGTTCATCATTCTGTAATTTCACGTTTATGAAAACAATTCCAAACCACACAGACAGTTGCCCGAAGGCCCGTAGACGGTCGTCCAAGGGTTGCAACCCCAGCAGAAGATCGATATATTGCTATTGTAGCCAAGCGGAATCGCAGAGAGACCTCCACACGTGTGACATCTATGGTTACAGCTTCCATTGGTAAGGCTATATCGGCAGCTACTGTATACCGAAGATTACATATGAATGGACTGTATGCCCGGGTACCTCGAGTTTGTGTTCCTCTATCCTTTCTAATCAAGAGGGGCACGAGTAAATTGGTGCCAGGAATAGGGCAATTGGACTGTGTCTGACTGGGGCAATGTCATGTTTACTGATGTGTCAAGATTTGCTCTCGAACCAGATGACAAGCGTATAAGGATATGGCGTAAACAAGGAACACGCAATCAGCCCCAAAACATCACCGAACATCACGCATTCCGGGGCGGAAGCATTATGGTGTGGGCAGGTATTTCATTAGAATACCACGTCGACCTGCTCATCTTTAAACGGGGTTCTGTGACGGCTGCCCGGAATCGAGATGAAGTCCTATTAACCCATTGTGAGATTGTACGCTGCAGCAGTTGGCCCTACTTTTGTTTTAATGGACGATAACGCACGTCCCCATAGAGCTGACATCGTTGATGACTACCTGGAGAGTGAAGGGATTGCGCGTATGGCGTGGCCAGCATATTCGCCCGACCTTAATCCCATTAAAAATCTGGGATGCTCTCGGCCGTGCTGTATCTTCACGCTTACCACCTCCAGCCACTCTTATTGAGCTGGAAACTGCTCTACAAGAATAATGGCGATTGCTTAATTCTGCGGTGGTTGTGACCACTTAATTGAAAGCATGGTCAGATGGTGTAAACTTTGCATACAGATGAGGGAGGATCACATATCCTATTAATGTCCTTTTTTTCATTTTATGTTGTTTATTTTCCCTTTATACATTATTCTGCTTAAGTCTCCAGTATGTCATTATCTGATAATTGTTTTAATATTGTTAATTTATATATATAATTTAATATTGTTTTCATTTCTGTATATAATTATTGATTTTGTTTTATGTATAAATATATATGCTACTTTACTGCCATATTTTGTGTCAATCAAAGCAGTATTTGCTGATTTTTTTGCATTTTACATCTTCGTGCTTAACTTTTGGAAGTGAGTGTATTTTTTCAACAAAGTACATGTAGGGCGTGCTTCAGTTATTTTGTCACAATCTATATTTTCCTTCTTATAACGATTGCTTTTCCAATGGTGAATAAGTTAATTTGTATGATCTCTTTAATTTTCTTAAATTAAGATTTAAAAGATATCAAGTTAGTCTTTTTATAAAAATGATTTAAAACTCATTTCTGAATGAATTTAAAAAAAAATCTAAATGAAGTCATTACTATGCTTAAAAACAGCTACACATTGATATTAGAATCTGATTTCTACTTGAATGTTGAAAAGAATGAATGAAAAAATATCCAAAACTATTACAGTCAAAACGAAACTCAAATGTACACTTATCAGAAGTTGATCCATACTAAGACGGATTCCTTTTAGACCCTTAAGAATGAGAATGAGATGCGCTTGATTAAGTGTTTCACTCAAGAAGGCGTAATATATTCCCCTATCTCGCTACTTCAACTCTATTTGTCTCCAGTAATGGAGTTTCTCCGACAATGTTACGGAAATTGACAGTTAACATTAATTCCTAGAGCCACTTGGAAGAACACATATCATATGCAACATTTTATGCAGCCTCAAAATGACTGGATCACCATTGTATCGAAATGAAATATGTTACATATTTTAGGTTGAATTTACTTGTACATATGTTTATAAGAAGTCAGTAATTTTTTGTCAAAATATCCAGGACGTTTCTAATAGAGAAAGAGATGAAAAGAGTGTCCAATATATTACTTACTATAAAGTATAGATGAATAATAAGTAGGGGAGTAATTTTAAATATGCAAGAGCACGATTATTAAATTGCAGAGTAGCCAAAAATTAGAACAATAAAAAAAATCTTTCGCGCGTGTGATGCATTTTAATATAAAAATTATCCTATTGTATTATTATTATTTATTCACTTATTTTCCATTACAAAGAGATTATAATTTATTTGAATTATCCACAAAGTAATCATTAATTTTAAAATAATCAAGTGAGTTTTTTTAGACTTAATTTTTATGTAAAATGTACTTTCATTTGTTTTATGTTGCTCTTATAGATAATTTTGAATTTATACTGTTTTGATATTTTTATGTAGCGCGAACTGATTAAGAAATTTAAGCCAATTAACATGGATAAAGTTGCTGATAATTGATTAAAGAATGTATATGTGTTTATTCATACATGTTTGCCAAGTGTTATAAAATATAGAATAAGAGTCATGCAAAATTGCGTTTCTGACGATTATATAATATAAAAAAAAGTATGTGTAGAAGGAATTGTAAAGAAAGATTTATGTTATTGTCATCTAATTGTCAACGAGATTTGTATTTCAAGAGATGGCAAACTGGCATTCATGTTTCCAATGCAAATAATGGTTCAAGGAGTTTTACCTCAATGCTCATAATAATTTTTCATGATAAAAACCGTTCTCAAGAACTATACGGAAACTATTAAGCTATATTATTCCTGAAATATGGTGATAGAAGCAAAATACACCTCAAGTTTATAAACATATTTTCATTGTGAAGAAAATGAGGGAAGAAATCACAACCGATCACCAGATATTTTGAAAACCCTAAACGTGATCATGTATTTGCCAAAATTCTTAAGACATTTATACATTTTATAAATGCCCTTTCACTAAAATTTTTAATGATATTTATGCATTTGTAGCATTCTATATATGCTTTAAACCGTACAAATTTTAATATTCATATGTTTTTTGGGGACAAAAAAAAGTTCTAATTTGTCTTATTTAATCATTATTCATTCTGCTGGAATTAGGTTTTTTTGGAATGATAAGAATTAGTTTTTAATTTAAACTTTCTAAATATATTTCAAACTATCACATTTATTTAATTCCTGTAAAATAGCCCAAAGTTATTTTTACTCAAACCTGATCATCCCACACCAAATAAGATAGATTTTGTGTCCTTAAAGTTACTAACACACTATACCACACACGCAAACGTAGGCATAAATACATCGAGTGACCTGAATTTAGATATTACTGAAGATGTTTTAAGCATCCGAACAAAAATACACATATAGGAATCCATTATGAGTAGTTTTATCTGTAACTGAGTATGTTAAATGATTCAAGATTTCAGAAATTCAATTAAACGTTTTATTGGAAGAAAAATTGTATCTCTTAATATCAAGTAAGAGATGGGCAAAAACCTTGCACATTTATTTGTTTTCACATTAGTTGAAGTTTTATAGATATGTGTGATAAACAACAAACAGAAATTATGGTCCACCAATTATCCATAGAAGAATCAAAAGAAAAATTTTAATTAAGGAAACTGTAAATGTTCTAAAGCTCGTAATTAAGAGGAATCTGTCAAAAATAGTTACAATCGTCTCATCATCAAGAAATCATTAAAATAGAATTTTAAAGAGCTATCTCAACAAGCATCACTTCAAAACAATAACAGAAAGTGACGATATCTGAAGTTGTTTGCTTTCAAGGACGTTTAGTTTTCAGTTCAAAGCGGAAAGGGAAACACTAATATTTTGTTATGATTTTAATGACATGTCGGAGAAATTCATTAAACAAAAGTCTTCACTCTTCCGTTTCTTAGCTTAGAATCGTAAAATATATGCTAATGAAAATTTGGCTAGTGAAAATGCTTTGTTCCATTATTTAGTTAATAAAACTGATGATGTGAAATATATAACAAATATATTCGTTAATGATAAATTTCATTTATCACATCATTCATAGAGCATACTTCAGAAGAATAAAAGACTGGAGTACACATGAATTTTCTGTTGTCAGCATTAATTGAAAAGTTTCAATCGGGAGGAATGACGGAAATGCTGAGCGAAGCATGAAATAATTCAAATTTTATTCATTTTGATTTCATGCTCGAGAACCGATTTTAAACATCTTCATTTTAACATAACACGAAAGGATACAAAATAAAACTATCATAATACGAGGTCTTCGTAAGTATTCTTCTGTAAAATGATACGACTGGAAAATTTGAGGAATTAATTTGATGTGCACTCTTTTGTTTCGAATATTTTGATTTTGATGAACTGTTTCACTTTTAATTAATGACACATACCTAATTAGAGGAGTTTTTCTGGGTTGACAATCAGCAAGGCAATACTTAATTCGTACCAATTAAAATGCCTAATTGCACTAAGAGTTCTGATGCAATTATAAATGAGTTAAAATTACAAACTTTATAATCAGATTCAAGATTAAATCTTAAAATTTTATTTCACTTTTAAATTTAATCCGATCAGAAACATGATCACATATGTGATTACTTTAGGGAACATGGAATCATATGTGAGATTGCAATCTCTCCGTTTTAAGGCCCATAATCATACTAGCGTTTTGGGAATTTTGAATGAGTATAAACTTTAAATTTTGGCATATTTTATTACAGAAATGACTTTATATGAACTTTTTTTTTAATAAAGAGTTAGACTTAAGAGGAAAAATTGATTGGTCCTTAACGGATTAAGATATTGTATTTTTTATCCAAAAGAATCACCTTTAGACATACGAACTTTTAAGTATTTTTGGACAATCATCTATCCAGGCATGTGCACGCCCTTCCTGGAAATTTCCATCATTGCTTTCCTTAAAGAAAGTTTAAGACTGCTCTCATTGAAATGATGTTTTTGGCACAACTTAGCCTCTAATACTGACCACAATATATAGTCAAGTGGATTTAACGTATTAACTCGAATATCTCTCTATTCTCTCTAAGCCGCTATCGAGAGATTCTAAGCCGCACCCCCAAATTCTCTACACATTTTTGAGGAAAATTTAAAAAAAAATAAGTATAAGCGGCTCCTCGACATCCGATACTTCAGAATAAGTTAATTGATTTATTTTATCAGTATTAAAAGCTTTCAAATACATACATAGACCTATAATTACTCTAGCCATCAGTATTATGTTTCAAAAATTACTCGTCACTACAATTGTCACTGCTAATTTTGGGATCGGTGCCGGTGTTGGCATTTTCCCAAACGATGTCGTCGTTCGTGCAGCATTTTTTCAAAGCGAATATTTTTGAAGAATGTAGAATAATAATTAAATAATGTTAAAAATTTACAAAGAAAAACTTATATCATTTTTTTACGCCATTGACATACTTTTGTTCAAGCATGTCTAATTTTCAATGGCCACTACTGTTTCCGTTTTCTGCTGCTAATAAAATTACCTCCCTTTTCATACTTGCTTTTTAGTGAACTTGTCTTGATGCTGTTACCGAAATCTTTGATGTTTAGGTGATTAAAAGAAAGCGCGCGAGTATACAAAAAAATCCTAAATACAAGCAGACAAAGATGTTAGGATAGACTGAACCCTGAAGATAAACTGCGGAGTGGGATAAGTCATCCCTGCAAGTGGCCAGTATGAACGGTTACATTTTTTCCTTTTGAAAAAGTCGGAAACTCAATTTCTCCCTTCAACAAATGGTCCACATTCGATTCTAAACCACACCTGATTTCCAGTAGCATAACACTGGAAGAATAGTGTGGCTTAGATTCGAGTAAATACGGTAAGTTCGTTCTTCTGGAAGACTAAACTTCGTGCCCTATTAAGTCCAATACATTTCCTTTCAATTAACATTGGGCCGCCTTAACTTTAGGAGCAGAGTTTTGTGGAAAGGTCCAATTGGTTTCCATTGAACAGGTCTACGTTCAGGGGCTTCATCATTGGTCTAATGGCAGTGTTTTAAGAAACTCTTTTATCACGGTTTTCATTATTTTTTGGCAAAAATGAATCTCCGAGACGCCTTCATAGCTAACACACCATTCAACCACTACGAATATAGAATGAGGAGCTCTCTTCAGGCATTTTCTTTACTTTAGATTCTTGGGTTAAGAGATTCTTCAATGTCTACCATTTTTTGTCGGTAAACATTATTCGTCTGTGGCCGTTATGAGCGTGCGCTTCCACAATGGTTTTACTTTAAAGTATGTCCGGTGATTTAATTCCATTGTAATTAAATGGTATTCGTTTTCTATGCGACAAATTGTTCTTTTTGACATTTATCTGTTCTTCTATCGACGAGGATTTTGACGAGTTCTCTCTTTGATTGCTTTGACGAGAACAACTACGTTCTGCAATGCTGTTGGTCTCAAAAAATCTCTCAATGGTTACATAAATGAATAATCTTTTGATGTCTAAATTTGAGAACCTTAAAAATCCCGGTTAAGCTCGTCTACTTTGATGCATAGAGATATCTTCCTCACGCTTCTCTTCAGAGTGTTAAAAATGACTGATTTAGAAGAACACGTGTGAATTACAGCAGTTATGTAAACAATATTTCAGATTGTTTCTAATGACGAAATTTTAAACAGTCTACTGCGTTTGAGTTGCTGCAAACATCCTCAAATTTTTGTATCAAAGCTTTTGGCGCGACTCTGTATATAGATTGCTTTAAGTTTTCTTGCTAACAATAAGTTTTAACCCTTTTCAATGATATTCGGTATAAAAATCATCCATGTCTATATTTTTTTCAGAAAAATATACGTAAATAAAATAATTTTAAAAACAGAAGGAAAAGAAAAAGGCTAATTTTTGAAAGTACTGTACAAAGTCAAAGCGAAGTTGACTAATTAAAACTGCATTTTATGAACATTATTTTACATAAAAGCCTATGAGTTTAAATTTAAAGATTCCAAATTTTATTTTTGTGCAATATGCATTCTTATTCTTAGTCAATATGCATATTTCTTGGTGAATTTTGCTTATGAGAAACAGAGTTTAAAATCAAGTACTATTCTAAACCAAAACTATTTAGCAACAGAATGTGGGTAGATCATTACCTCACTTCTTGAATTACCAAAAGTGTGAAAGTGGGTTTCGGAAAAGCTACTCGTAATGAAACGCTAAAATATTCAATCACCCGTACAACCATCTTCTTACCATATCAAAAGTTAGCTTAATGAATGCTGTGTGTGAGTGAATTTCCTTGGCAGCCACAGATTATAGTACATTCAGGTGAAATGAATGGTCAGTATTCCAAATTTCAAGCAGATCTCACTTTAAATACTGACTGTGTTGCACATTAACATTTTAGAGCTGCAATGGCTGCTTGCTAGAGTTATGGAAGATTTAGAATTTCTCTGCTCATATCATTTTGATTCATGAGCTTTGACATTTATTCAATTGTAATGTTATTCAATGGGCTCTGCTTTGTATTCAAAGTAAACGAAAATTTTTTTGAATTCACATAGATGTGAAAGGAAATATATATTAACTACAATTTCAAACTCAAATAGAAATCTATAATCTCCATTATATAAGATCATATTTATACATTTAAAAAGATATTTATTTTCCTGATTGGTTCATATTTTGTTACTAATAAGAACTCCTCAATTATTATGGTTTTCGTGTAATTTAAATATATTTAAGGTAGGTTTGTAATTTTAATTGTATATTCAATAAAAATGTGAGTTAATACATTATTTACAGGAAAAGAGTTAAAAAATGTTTTCGTAATTAATGAACATTTTAAATGATTATAATTTTTCACATAAAACTTTTGGATAAATTTAGATTTAGGTGTATTTTATAATCATGAAAAACACTTTTCAGGAACATTAATAAATATTTTAAAACTTTGTAAATAAGTTTAAAAAAATGTCATTTCCGTTTTCGTAGAAATGTTTCGATGAATTTCTTTTTAATATCTCATAAAAATGAAAAGTAGGAGTTTTGAAAAAAACTACTTGTTTAATCAGAGTAAAAAATTATTAAATAGGGTATAAAAAAAGAGTTTTTTATGAAAACGTTTTTAATTAACTGAATTTTAGCCTGTGGTTTTTTTTTTTTTTGCATTACCTTTAAAATTTTTAAACATCTTTTCATTGTCTCGAAAACAATTTTGCTGATACGTTGAAAGATCTTTTGTTACTTTATTTATTATCCTTTTGATATGAAGAAAAAATCTTAAATAATAATTTTTAACAAGTAAATTTGAAATGCTATCTAGTAAAATATATTTCCTTATACTCTTAACCACAATTGCATTAAACCAATCAATTGTTGGACTGACGTCATCATAGGTGCACTTTTCAATGGGCTTTTAGATTTCAAAAAAGAAGTTCATTTCAAAACATTTTTAAATACTTGCTTGTATAAGCCAGTCTCTTTTATGAGGAACTTAGCCAGGTCAAATTTCTTATCACCCAAATTTAACGTATATTGCCCTAGTTTATTGGTTGACACTTCAGTCTAGTTATATGGAGAATTAGCTTTGGAGTTTCTTAACTTCTAGCATTTGGTTCTAATCCTTAAACGCTTTTATACTAGATTTAGATGTCTGAATCTTGATTTAAACTGTGAAACTATATTTATCATTTCCTTAAACCTATTTAGTGTTGTGGTGTGGAAGTTTATAAGTCTTGTGCCAGCTCAAGTGTCGTCCTTAAACTTAATCCAAAAGTAAAAGGTCCATCGCTAATAACTCTCACGTTATTTTAGAAAATAATGTTAATATTTATTTTTTTCAAATGAGGCTGTGGATCGATATCTTTACCATTGCAGACCTAGTATATTCCTAAATAGCTGGTATCATTTTTAGTGCGGCACCATATAGGTGGTATATCAGCTGCCGAAAGAAATTTTGACACCCATTTTCCTCCCTAGAGGGAGACACTTAAGCTCTGATGATGCCAACTATGCTAAGAATTTTATTTTGCGAGAGCACCCAAACCAAACAGGCTATCAAGAAATCTTTTACATGGAGCATAATCATACGACATGGACGCTGTTAATTTTTTGTATCATGAAGATCCTCCGACTTGGGCCGAGGTCGAACCCTCAACCTTAGCGTACAAAGCCAGTGCCAAAACAACTACTTCACTCAGCCTCAGCGTAATACACTTGCTCACTTCCCAGAGTTCTTACGTAAAAATTAATTTTTTTCCTCCTGGATATTCATATGGACAAATAAAATAAATACATATTACAAAGCAAAATCTGAAAATAAAAGGCAATAAAGTTATAAAATAAAACTGAAGAAGCTATAAATTAACGTGATTTCAGCTTTCTTACGGAAAATAAACTGAAAAAAAAATGAATGCTTGTTGATTTTAAGAGTAAGTAATTTCAATTTAAGGCATTTTCTTTCATTAACCTTTAACAAAGAAGATAAGATATTTAGTTCTTTGTTCGCCGTCACTATTACAGTCACAAAGTTTATAAAGGCGCAAGTTCAATTTGGTGAAGTACACAAAACTACAATGGTGAAAAAAGTGATTTTAAAATGTGTTGGAAAATTGTAGCATGACAAGTCTTTTGTGGAAAGTTAGAGGGAAAAATTGCCCGTAAAGAAAAAATTGATTGAGTAAGAAAATTGTTTCAGATAAAGATAACAGTATTGTTAATTCTTTATCCCAGAATTCGAGAATATTTCTTGAGAAATCAATATCACACTTGGTTTCAGATTAAGCCAAGAAACAAGCCGCATCATTTTCGAAATTTCTTTAAAATTAAGAATTTAAAGTATTATTCAATATAAAAAGGTGTCGGTTTACACTATTAAAGTAATTTTTAAGTAAACTTTGAATATATTCAATAGTTCTATGTTCTTTTATCTCAATTATTGCTGGGAAAGTTTTGAAGTAAAATTTAATCTTATTTTTGAAAAAAAAGTAATTTCGAACTTGAAATAAATACTTGAACTTTTGTTACACAAGAACAGTATTTGAAAATGACAAAGAAAGTCATAATTTTATTTAGTAAAATATTAATTCCAATGGGCTTTAAATAAAGAAATGAAAAACATAAGCCTAATATCTTCTTGATGGTGTACAAAATCAAAATTTATGAGATCCAGTAATATATTCAATTGCGTGTTAATCTAAAATCACCTGATGAGACTAATTGTATTCAGTAGATGCTTTTCCAACGTGAGCTCATGATGGTATGTGTACTGTTAAATCCCAAAATTTCAGCTTAAATAATATTTAGCATAACTGTCGTCAAATCTAATTTAAATATTCTTGGAGATGTGTGTTGATATTCAAATTTACAAGTAACAGTTTATGCATATTGATTGCCTACACATTTCAACTATCGTTCGCTCACGTTGATGGTGAACAAACCTGTTTCAAAAACTTTTTCCATTTGCTTATTCTGGTGTCATTTAAAACTTGAGTAATGTTTTAACTTATTTGTTGTGCAATTTGTACCTTCGTTTGATAGATTACTACATTTAGGGATTCTGTTCCTGCCACTTCTGAGGAATGTTTGTTTTAAATGCATTTCTTTGACGTTTTAGTGTTAACTCGCTTGTCAGGGCAAAATAGACTCTTTCTAAAGATGCTTTAAGGCAGAGAATGTTTTTGTTTTCTTTTTTGCACCTTAATTCAAATTAGCTTTTCTTTATGTAAAATGACGAAGATCAGGAAATTACTAAACCAAACTCATAAAGACCATTTTTGAAGGGGCAGCATTGGACTATGATTTAGCCCAATTTGCAATTGCATTTATTTCAGAAAAAAAACTAAATTATATCAAGTTGTTGAAGGATTGTATATTGAAATTTCAATGTATGTGTTAGATTTAACTCCTGAAGAAGGATCTAATGAAGCTTTAAAAAGATTATTTAATCAATTTTCTGATTGGCAATCTGTGTGTGCATCATGGATCCTTTTTTAAATCAAATATGACTTTAAAAGACCTAACCTTGAACAATTAGAGTATGTGATGTCGCAATTTCTTGCTTGAAAAATTTCTAATAATATTTTAACGTATTTTCTCGCAACACAATATGTAACAATGCATACCCGTTGGTAGTCAACTAATTTTGTTCGCCGGTACACGGTTAATACCGAAAGGTATTAGAATACTTTAACAGAAGTTAAAATAGTAGTGGTACCTGTGCTCTCACTTATGAGTACAGAGAACAAATTATGTAACCTTGAATATCGGGTAGAGGAATTAACTTGAGCAAAAATTGCCGTAAAAAATTAATCAGAATCTCCGTATCAGTGATTCAATCTCTAAAGAGTAATTGTTTCCTAATTAAGAAAGGTAATGCTGGTACACTTTAAATTTGGAGATAGTGAACAGAAATAAATATCTATAAATATCAATTAAAAATATTAATATTTTGTTGTTAATATATTAAAAATATATTTTAAAAAATTAATCTCAAATATTTTTGCAGTCCTTTAAATCTTCGTTTAGTCTCTAATTACACCTTTATAAGTGTACACATAAAAAGGAATATATATGAAAATCTATATATATATAGACATGTATGTCAAATAGGGTTCCTTTCAATTAATAAATAATTAAATAATCATAGAAAAAAGTTGCCAAAGGATATTGTTAAAATTATTTTATAACTATTGGCTGCATATCGTGGGAATAATCTGCGTGTTTTTTTAATTGGTCGATAGCATAATATAGAAATATAGAAAAGTATATAAAATAAATTATTTTTGTATTGTGAAGCTTTTGAAAAGGTGGTATTTATTTCGCGTACACAAACTATACTTAGAAAGAAATTTTTAACACTTTAGAATTTAATTCGTTTTATAGTTAATTTATTTACATAATTGTTTCCCTGAGAGAAAATTTCAAAAAAAGGAATGATTTGTTCTCATTTTAGGGAAAAAAACATTTAATTCATATAACTGCACTTTTAGGAACTGAACATTACTAAAACTTGGACAAAGTATACTGCATAGAAAAAAATCATTGTGGAATTCAGTTAATAAATAACATGTCCCTTTAATATACATTAATTCCCTGAGATTTTTTCTCTAATAGATGTTTGGATATGCCAGCAAAAAAATAATAAATGTTCCAATAATGACATGCAAGTAATACCATCACGAAAGCAGCACTTCAATATCATTTGTAAGTTTATAAATAATACAGATAATGAATTTTTAAATAGAAGTCATAAGTTATTTATAATAACTTTTAACTTTGGGTTCCCAGTAGTAAAATATTCATATTAGAAGTATAGGGCTAATATTAAACTTAAATAACAGCTAAAATAAAACGTATCTTCAAAAAGACAAAAATAAGTTAAAAAAATACTCTTAAAATTGGAGAAATTGGAAATTATATATATGGAGAGAGAGACAGCCACAGATTTTCCTATTTTTGAGATGTATCCAATAATGCCAAGGACAGTTACTTTTGTTAAAAATAAATATATATTCCTTTTCGTAAAATATTGTTGCATTAAAGTAGTAGGAAAATTAATTCCAATATATTCAAAATAAGAAAAAAAAAATGCTCTAAAATTTTCAATTTTCAATTCTTTTCTTTAATACCTAAACTGCCATCTTGATAAAAAGAAATATATTTCAAGGCAGACGAGATATTTTCTATCACAAGCATCAAATGCATTGTATAATGAGTTTTATACTGCTTTTATCGAAAGCAAATAGCCTCAAAGTAATTTCCTCCAATCCTCAAAATGCTTGTTTTCCCATCAAAGATAATAACGATGAAAAAATTAATTTCGGGCGAAGAAAGGAAACTTGAAAGTCAAACATGACTAATATTATACAAACATTTGATTTAATGCCTTAAGGTAAATTTCGCAAATAAAAATTATGTGTGGAAGAAATATTGAATCAACAATTTAAGATTTCTGAAAGAAAGAGCACCAACTATGATCAAAAGTGAATAAACAAATTTGGTATTGTTGTTATCCTTGAACTAAGAAAAAGAAATAAAAGCTTCTATTTTCTTTATAAAAACTTATTTTTTGCTCTTTGGGAGTTTTCTAGAACTAATTATTTTTTTCATGTTCATTTAATTTTGTACGAATTGGATTATCTGTGTGTGTGTTACAAAACTTATGTTTGTCTCAATTTTTTAAAGTACAAATACAAATAACTATCGCCAACAACTGAATAAACTGCTTAAGTATTAAGAATATGAGAGAAAATAAATAAAAAACAATTAATACATAGTATGTTCTTTACTTATGTAACCCCAGTTTATACGAACCCTGAGTTGCACGAAATCTCATCCATTCGTATTTTATTTACATGCTACACAACTCTGTTACTCACTCCCTACTTCCTGTTCAGCTAATGTATATATTCGGTTATATGAGTATCGGCATGTTCGATTGGCAGTGCCAGAACCTGGTGAAATTGGTAATGTGATGGAAGAAGTTGATTTTGCCTTTGAAATAAATTTAGAAGTAGATAGGGATGGCATTGAAGAAATGCTGGTTACTGACAATCAGAATCGGACAATGAACGAGCTCATAGAAATACCCGAGCAAGAGAAAGGCATTACAGAACTTAAGTTTTTAAAAGCAGTTCAATCAGAAGATTGAATGACGGTTGGAAGTTTGGCAGAAGGCCTTAGAGTTTAATTGAAAAAGGGGTAAGACATTTTAAGAAAATATAGACTCCAATGAAATATGTATTTTTTCAACAAACCAAGGGATAAAAAAATATTAGCATAATACAAGGAAATATTGCAGGAAAAAAATAGAGTCGGCAGACTACTTTGTTAAATTTTATGAAACCTTCTACATCGAAATAAGTTCGGTTTGCGATTTTGAATTAGCGGGATCTAAGATTTTATTAAGCATTTTTTAAAATTATTTTCTTTCATCTGCGACTCCAACTAAAATGTTTATACGTGTTTATTTGTGAAATTATACCCCGGCTTACACGAATTCAACTTACTTCAACTTATAATTCAGTTCCACCTATCCCGTAGGTTTGAGACATTACTGTAGTTTGCAATAGATTTAATGTTACTATTATGCATGGTTATATATGGATAGTTTAACGAAATGTAAATATGAAAAATCAGGAAAAAAGCTTAATTTAAATGTTAATTGTTGCTATAACAATAATAAATTGAGAAAATTATCTTCCATGAAAAGTATCCAATAAACTTTTAGCCTTGATTACATTTATATACGGCACACTCATACTCAAGTATTAATTTTTATTTAAAGTTACGACGCAAAATGTTTTACTTGGATCTCTCTCTCTGTCCAGATATCTTTATTGTATCGAAATATATATGACTACCACACATTTTGCTTCTTATTTATACCTGTTTTCATTCCTCACTTCATTTCAATTCTTAAAATTCAACTCCTCTTCAATTCTCAGATGCACGTGTTTCAAAAGTTGATGACGTAATATTATTTAAGAAGAATTTTTGTCTTACAATCTTTAGGAAACTGCTAGTTTTAAAAAGAAATTATCTGCAGCATATTAGATTTTAGCTATGCTGTCGACACACTTTTTGTCAGTAATTGACACTATCACATATTTCGTCAGTTCCACCCAGATGGGATAGGGGTTAGTGACGCTAATTGCGGTGTCAAAGGTTCCGGTTTGAATACCGAAGAAGGCATGGCTGTTTATCAATGTATAGTGCCTGTGCTTCTTGGGACACTGTAAATATTTAACTAGCGGAAAGTCCTCTTGAGGGGTTGGTGGTAGAGAAGAGGGAAGCAAGATCCCCCTTCCAGTTTGTTCTCAACTAAAATTGATGCGGAATGAAGCCAAAACATACTATCATGGTGCTCAAAGCTTTGGCCAAAACGACAGACTAATCTACCCTCTTGCCGCGATAAATTTCATGGACCTTGATCTGACCTTGTCAATCGGGTGGTATTAGTAACGGCAACATCATGTATTTCATGTAACAGCAATTCATCATGTTCAGCAATGGCAACAATTTAACATGCTGCGCAGTAGAGATTTTTCAAAGCGAGAGAGTATAAGAGAAAGAGATTAAATATATCATCCACGTCTAAAAACAAGAGTTCGCTTAAGTGATTGACGTTAGTAAAATTTTCCAGACTATGTCATATTAAAAGCTGGTTAAGATGGGAGAAAATTGAATGAAGTCCGTCTGTTAAGAGACTATCCCTTTCAACTGAAATATCAACCATCCATCCTGTAAAAGGTTAAAAATACATGGATTACCCATTCGACTTTCTTTTTGACAATTTCAATCAAACAAAATTAACTAATCAAGAAAATTTCCACATTTAAATGGGCTATATCTTGAAGTTCCCTCCTGAAACTTGCATGGTCAATATTCTTCAAAGTTCTTTTAAGAGCTTAACTGCTACATCCTTACAGTGAAAAAAAATATTTTGCTAATTAGTTCTAAGGTATGAAACTGATGAATGTGTGAGAGAGAAAGATATAGGTGTTATACTTGTGAGAAGTTGGCAATTAGCATTGCGGAAAATTTCACTTTCAGAACTAATTTCATCAACTAGTTAGTACTACGTTACCTAAGCTCAATCACTTGTTGGCTTTGATAGTGAAAACTATATTTTGGAAATTTCTCAGATAAATCGTATTGTGAACATCGGATTCTTAGAACTCAACTCATTTACGTTGTATTACAAAACCGCAGAATTTAATGTATCTACAGGATTCTGCTATTTTGTGGAAGCAACTAAAATTTCAGACAAGTGCTTTTTTTGTTTAGTTAGGCATTAGTTCATTTTCCTCTAGACTCTTGAGTACGGATAGTTAGTTTAAATAAAATCATTAGCTAGATTATTTCTGTTTGGAATTGTTTCTAATGTTTAGTGTCATTGTAACTACTACTATTGTAAAGTCGGGCTCATGTCACAATCTCTTGAGTTCAGGACCCTTGGAACTTGATAGGCTTTGGAAAATCATTACTCATTATAGAGATAACATTTTAAAAACTACATTATGCTATAGGTACACTTTTTCTTCAATTGCATAAATCGTCTTCACTTTTTCATTTTTTTTTTGGTTCGTGCGTAAAATATAATTACATTGAAAGAGAGTTAAATACTTAAATTGTGAGTTTGATCGATTTTTGATACAAATTGCTTTAATAAATATTTTGAATTTTTGATGTTAAAGAAAGATATAAGTTAAAAAGTCGATAATTTTAACAATATATATATATATATATATATATATATAATTTTATAATGTTTTAAATTAAATTTGATTTGGTTTATATTTATTGAAATTTAAAAAAATCCTTGAACCACCTTTAGTTTAAATTGAGCGTTCATTTTTTATATTTTTTACAATTTGAAAAAATTACCTATGCTATATAACAGTGTTTCTAAAACTGTGGAGCACCCCTCCGGGGGCGGTGATAACTCTACAAGGGGTAGAGCTAGTGTATCGAAAAGTAGAAAACAAGAAATTATTTAAAAAATTATTAATGAAAGGAAGCAAAACAAAATATATTCTGAAATAATAAAAAATAAATACACATTTACACTGATATAATTCACTTATATATGTATTAGTATTGCACACAGTGTGTTTCATAATTTATTTAACAGTACTAAGTTAAGAACAAATTTAATATTACCAGGAACTCTCTGTCTATGGGCATGTCATCAAATTGTAACAAAGTTTAATACTTATCTTGATAATTTATACGGTTTATAATTAAAGTCATATTGTATCTCTACTTCAAAGTATATTATTATTGAATTCAATACACTGTAATTGCATGGAAGGGTGCGTAATGGAAATTGGGTCACAAGTATAGAAAGTTTGAAAAGCACTGCTATATAGTGTTTTTTTCTGTGACTAAAATTGTGTTCTGTGATGCAATAATGTAATTACCAGCAATATTTTCTGTTTTACGCATTAGTACTCATTTTGAGGATATTCAATAGACGTAAAAACCGGCGTATGACACAAACTTTTAACATCAAAAGTTATACTGCAATTTACGGGTACGCGGTACGTGCCGGGTATAAAAATGATAGTTTTAAAAAAGAAAAAGTGATGAGCATATATAAAAAAAAATCTAAGGCTGCTACATATATTGAAATATTGTTTATTTAAAGATATGCTTTTTTCTTAAGTATTTTAAAAGGTTATATTTCTAGAAGTATACTATTTTTTTCAAAAGCCTGGCATAATATTTGGAATAAATGACTTCAAAACGTAAGGGCATTGCACACGTTCAGTTCAGGTTTCAAAGTAAAAAAGGATGTGTGTGCATTATACGGAATATATATACCTAAAGCTTGAAAGTATAGGAGCGTGTTATACACCGGTGAGCGTAATACGCTGGATGTTATAGTATTGTTCTATGAATTAGAAGAAAAAAAGAAATCTCACAGCCCCTTAGAAATAACCAAAAAAAATTCATGAGCGAACATTAAGAATTCAAAATACAAATTTTGAGCCATTTTGAACCTTTTATGCTTTTATTAACCTTTTAAGATTGTGTTGTGAAGAAGAAAGAAATCAAATCTTTATGGTAAATCAAATTCAAAATACACCACAGAATTATATTAAAGTTTTTCACGCTCAAAATATCAAAAATAATTGTACACATGAAGCAAATCACTCAATTGAAATCTAACGGAAGTATAAAAATTAATTATCCCAAAATTAAATTTTTGTATTACTAACCTAAAGATTCTTTAATCGTCTAGTAAGGTTTAAGGAGGGGCTCTTTCCTAGGTCCAAACTTTCTGAGATTACCAATAACTTCAAAACTTACTTTTTTTATAATGACTACTGGCACTTATCAGAATACTTAATTAAACCCCTTCTTCATCAGATTTGATATTTATTTGTGCATTTATTACGGTTCTCCATCATGAGGCGATGTCCTCAAACTAGAGAACTTCATAAAGAAACTCTAAATGTTACTAAACAGAGAAAACACGCGTGATAACTCGCTTAACCCCTGTGGATCAGATAATCAATATAATTCTTAAATAATTATTTAAGAATAATTTTAATGATATGAAGGAATTTTAACAAATTTTGATTGTTTTTATTCATTAAATCATGTGCGAATAATGATATTCATAATCTAATTCCCTTTAATGACATTGATGTTTACAGATATTTCTTTTCACTGTTTTGAAACTGACAATTTAAAAACTTCTTATTGCAAATGAGACTTAAAACTGATTTTTTTTGATGAATATAAAGTTCAATATATAAAGTCCTCTTAAAACTTTTTGATAAAATTTTAAAAAAATTAGTAATCATGTATCACATTTACAGTAATGTTCACGACATAATACATCAGTATTTTAAGGAAATGTATTACTTCCTATAAAAGAATTCGCTAATATTAATTAAAACTATAGCTTTTGGATAATTTATAAGGTGTTACTTGCATGATAAACTTGTACATTTTGATCGATAATGCTATGTTTTGGAGGGGAAAACTATATCATATAATTATATATATTATGTGACAAAGGCAACATTGTAATTAGTATGTGAAAAAAGATTGTAAAAAAAAAGAAGCGATAAAGTCATTTTTATCGTATATTAAGTTCATTCCCTGTTTCTTCCGTATCATTTTGTATAGTAATTAAACAAACCAATGGATGTGCATGTTTCTTAAGATTTAATCTTTTAATTGAAGATATTTTTAAATATAAAATGCTACTAGATTATTAATGGAAATAATTATAGGGGATTGAAAAGTAATTCAAATTTATTTTGGAATAGATAAAGCCATAGTTTTATGAAGCACTTTATCTATAAAATTCCTATTTATCTAAAGAATTCATGTTTATCTATAAAATCAAAATAACTTTGCCTCATTTTAAAGAGCAAAAGATATTTTGAGGCTTGCACATATACGTTTTTGAATATTTTTAATTAATCTAAATGCCAAATTTTTAATTAATAGAGACAATTCAGCATTTTGTTTATAAACTGGATTTCTTTTAAATAAAGAATATTATTATGAAAGAATTTAATTATCAGTTCTTCCCTTGGGAATTTGGTTCTTTCTGTCCGTGGAAAAAAATATGTATTGAGTTATGGTTTATGAAAACAATTTTTTAAAATATTTCGTTTATTATTTTTAAAACTTTATTACAAATGATTTGTTAGAAGACTAAAGAAAAAAACTATAAAAGATGTGTTATTAATTACATTTAAAATAAAATATATTTCAATAGTATTTGTTAGGTTGTTGAGACGGAGTTGGTGTTTAATGAGAGATGAGAAACATGAAATTATTATAGAAGTTAAATTGTTATTTCAACAAATGAAATGATTTCTTTTTTATTTATAATTTGTATGTTTAGTAACTGTGTTAATTATTTTTAGTTTTAAGTTATATATATACATTTACGAATCGTAATGCATTCATTTCAAATATCATTGAATCTTAGTGTTTGGAAATTTTCAATATTTGGGACATTCATTGTTATTAATAAGAAAATTAATCTTCATATAGAATAGATTTTTACTTTTAAATATAAAAAAAACAAATTTTTTAAACGTATTTTTTCAAAACTAGGTCAAATAGAATTATTTTCTAATAAATACAAATCTTTTAAAATAGATCGAAGTAAGGTATACCATGTTATTTATTGTAAAATGAACTTGCATTACATGCGATTTATTTCTCTCGTAGTATTAGATTACGTTATTGTATCAAAAGCTGTGTCTCATTAATATGCAAGGCAAAATTCTTTCATTATAAGCTTCGATAAAAAATTGAAGGTTTTCACATAGTCTAACCTCTTGATTCATATTAAAAATAACTCTCTATATTGGTTAATGAAAAAGTAGACTTTTTCTGAACCTTTATTTCATCAAAAAATGGAGCCCATCCCTCTAACACAAATATTTGATTATTTGATTCATTCAGAACTTGCATGGAAGAAGGACCCTTTTAGCAGCATTGGTCGGGGTTCAGCAGACATGTTAGTTTAATTCCATGTGACATTTGTCGTGACAAGTCATGTTTGACTGAAGTTTCCATCTTTTGTTTTGTAAGAGATGTCATTTCAACTCTGAAACCATCATAAAGCTGTGCAGAAACTTTCACTGATTTATGTTTTCAGTATGTCAAGTTAATTGCATTCATTATACGAAAGTTGAAAAATGTTTTGCTTAAGGTATCTGACTATGTTCAGAGCCGAAAAGGTTTGAAAGGGTATAAATGGATAATTTTGATTTCCAGTGTCACTTGAAATAGAATAAACATATAAAATATTACTACAGTAAAACATTATTTTAAAAAATTTTTTGGGGGAAAAAATGAAGAAAATATGATATATTTTCAAAAATTCCCTTTTTATGGAAAATGCTTCTCTATATTTTTTGCCTATATACGCTTCTCAAAAAATTAGGGGAGCAACAAAAAGTGAAGAAAATGCAATACGATAACTATGAATGGACATAAAATGGAGAGTACAGGCGTAACAAAACTCAATACATAAAGAAGTAAAATACAATTGTATGGAGAATTTAAATTCTTTGAATAGTGTTAGGAACTTGAAGTGATGCTTCTCAGGCCAACGATTTTGTTACATGTAAATGACGAAAAATGGACTGTTTAGAATTTATACAGGATGTTTAATATTGTGTGTAGCCCCCCCCCCGAACTGCAAAAACTGCCGCAAACCCGTTTAGCAGGAATATGATGAGTTTATCGGGGAGACTTTTGGGACTACTTTCCCTCTCTTTAAAGCGTGCGTATCCCTGACACCAAAAGAAGGCAGTGATCTCGCTGAATGCGTCTTCCAATACAGTCTCATCCATGCTGGGTAATATTTAGGTCAGAAGAACATGGGGGCCACTCCATATGCTGCATTGTTTCAAATTCAAGTTAGCTCGCCATAAGACGAACGAAGGATTTTTGGCATTACCCTGCATTAAAAGCAAGTAAAAACCAATGGCTGTACCGTAAGCTACGACCAGAGATCTTATGATCTCGTTTGCATACCTTTAAGCCGTATTCTACGTTCCAGATCATATGCAGGTCAGTTCGTCCACCTATGCTGATACCCATCCCATACCATCAAATCACCTTGTCTGTAATATGGTCTTTTCTGAACGAATATTGAGTTACTTCATGTATCCCTTTCAAACATGTCTGATGTCACACTCTAAACTGCATTCAGACTCGTCCGTAAACACACTTGATTTCAATCAGTTTGCATCAAATCTCATTGCTCAGCAGCTTGCTTCTTTCGGGCCTGCTGTTTTCTGCTTTTTGGTGTCCTGCTGTTAACGAATACATATTGTTGGCGTACATGCATACAAGACAACCGCATACAGTTCATTTCTGATTGTTTGACTTGTGATCCTTCGTCCTGTTAAAAGAAACCACGTCTTTGAATCCACTTCGTATTGACTGTTCTGTTTCGAGGAGCTGTTTACTGGATATATCAGTCATTATTTCCAGTGATACCCCGTGGACAACCTTGTCCTGACTGACGTCTATCATTCTCTGTTTCTTAGACACGATTCCAGTCTTAGAATGACACTTATTGCCTCTTTAACGGGACCCGAAACAGCTCTTTGTGTTAGTCCAGAGAGATTCCAGTCTCCCGATAATACACCCAAATCCATGGACTCCAGAAGATCATGCGCAATTTAGAGACTTTTTCCAGTCACCTATTCTCAAAGAACGGCCAAAGATTGAATTTCACAAAACAAAACAAGAAACAAAAAACTGTAGATTCAACAAAATTACGATTTCTGCTCTTATTTCCTTTTTTCTTGTTTTTGACCCCTATTTACTTTGATTTGCAAATGAAGTTTTCTTTTGTTTTCTGCTACATTTTAAACTACGTTTGTATTGTTTAACGTAAGTTATCAGATGGAATATTTGCGATATTTCGTTAACTCCATGTGCTCCCCTAATTTATTTGAGCAGCGTATATCTGTATACTTCTCTGTAAAACTTGAACTAGAATTTTTGATAAAATCTCATTGTCTTAAGAACTATTACCAAAGGAAATAATAACTGACGGTGTTTTGTTTCAAATTCTTCTACTATAATGAATTTAAATATAAATAAACGCACATATAACTTATATATTTTCAATCTTAGTCTAGGCTCTGTACAAATACCTTAGCTATATATATATAATACAATACACACTGGTGTCCAAAAGTTAAGCATAATTGATAATTATGGGAATAAAGAAGAAACTGTAACTCAGACTGGCGGGAAACGTGATATGCGAGTGTAAAATGGTTATAAAATAAGGAAGCATATAAAAACAATGATAATATTTAATTTTATTATCCAAAGTAGCAGTTTGAAAGAAAACTGAGCATAGCAAGGATTCACACTTTAAAGAAAAAATGAAAGAAAACATTAAATAAAATACTGATGCTGCAGTTTAATAAGGCGTGTGGTCACCTCTGACAGCCAGGCACGCTGCACAGCGATTTACCATACTTGCTATGAGATGATGAATGAGTTGTGGACTCAAACGGTTCCAAGCTTCTTGGAGAGCTCTCTTCAGTTCTGTAATGGAGATTGGTGGGTGCGAAAGGGCTGCAATTTGTCTCCCGAGCATATTCCACACATGCTCGATAGGATTTAAATCAGGGGAGTTCGCAAGCAACGACATGCGCTGGATGTTTTCCGTTTCAAGGAAGTCATCAATCAGCACCGCTCGGTGACATGGCGAAGTATCATCAATGAATTTGAAGTCAGGACCGACTGCACCTCGGAAACAAGTGAACATAAGGCTCACGAACTTCGTCTCTGTATCTTTGAGCAGTCACAGACCCCGTGCCGAAGAAATGGAGGTCTGTGCGGCCGTCCATCATGCCTGCCCATACCATTACTCCCCTTGATGGAAAATGATGTCTTTCCATTATGTTTCTTGGTTGAAAACGTGTTCCACGTTCTCTCCATATCGCTACCCGCCGAGAATCACTACTCAGACTAAACCGGGACTCGTCACTGAACATCACATTGGCCCACTCTCCCACACTCCAATGTTGATATTTCAAACTCCAGTTCAAATGAGCGCGCTTATGTGCAGACGTGAGGGGAATGCAAACTGCTGGTCTTCTGGCATACAGGCCAGCATGATTGAGCCCCCTGTAAACAGTTTGTCTCGAAATTCGTATTCCTGTGGCGACTGTGAGCACCGAACCCAGTGCTCTGGCAGTACTGCCCCTCTGACGTAGCACACTTATTACCATATATCGGTCTTGGCGGGGGATTGTGACGCTTGGTCGACCTGATACTGGTTGTCGGGTAACATCTCCCGTTCTTTGAAACCTCTGCCACAGTCTTGAGATCACAGACTGGTCCACATTCAGAATTCGAGACACATCGGTTTGTGATCGTGAGGATTTGAGCATTCCAACGATTCTTCCTTTCGTAAACATGTCCAATTGGCGTCTTTGTACCATCATTCACCTTGTTTGATGGTTAACAACGTTCCTTCGCACTGCAGTTGCATGAAACTTGTCTGAACTGCCTATGCGGCGTGAATCGGTTTCTCAGCATTCCGACATGCGTCGTTGTTTCGCGCAGGACGTAGTCGACTGAAAAGTTTTGCATAAACCCAATGTTTCTTCTTCACCCAATTAATATCCGCAAGAAATTTGGAATAATTTTACGAATATTTATTCCATGTTTTTCGCATTTTAAAATTTATGCTTAACTTTTGGACGCCAGTGTAGGTAAAATATGTATATTATTACAGAATTTTTCGAAAAAGATTATTTCGAAAATTTCATTCTTTACTTCTGATCGAAAAATTCGTTTAAGTAATTTTTTTCTTGTAATAGAGTATTCTTAAAATATTTTTTATGTACATCATAATCCAGATAATACCAAAAAAAAAAAATCATTTATACAATTTTTCAAAATCATTGTTCTGGAATTATTCAGGTACCAAATGTTTGTTTTACTTCCTTTTTAAAATAATTACAGTTATTTATAGCATAAAATAATAAATTTTAAAGACTTAATAATTTGATTTCTGATTTTTTACTATGTTAAATTATTGTAAAAGTAATATATGCATTTGTTTATGTGTATGTCGTTGTTTAGTATTAAATTTGTGGTCATATTTAACTGATTAATATATAAAATTAATACCTAATTTAAATTAAAGAATCAGCCATTATATTGACTCGTGTGTGTTTAGTGAGAAAAAATTATTTTTGTAACTTCCAATAAATGTATATATAAAAAAAAACAAGGACAAATATTTAATCTCCATAACCATGCCCATTAAACTGAATTTTTAAAATACAGTGTATTTCTTTTATTTATCTGAAATGCACCATGCAATTGTTTGAATCCAAAAATTTCAGTTACATTATTTTTTTCCTGTTCCATTTTCTACTAACAAGAAATATAACGATCTACAGATTGTAATAATAATTTGAAACAAATTAATATCCCTGTTTTTTTTTACCAGAATAATTTCATTGTTTGCATATTGAATGAATGCTCAAAATAAATAATATATGCTTTTCTCTAGAAAAAATTAAAATTCGTTACTTGGAATATGTACGTTTAATGCTTCTTTTTATACTGGGCATATATTTATTAATATGATCCAGAAAACTCTACTCGTTTGTTTTTGTTTTCCATTAAGTTGGAATAAGAGCTCCCCCCCTTTTTAGAAGGGGGTAAAGGGCTTAATAATTTCCAGGGGATAGAGAGAGAGGTTTTCTCAGCATTCACTCGAAACTGCTGGGTCGACACTTATCTTACCCCAACCACTCACTGATCTTGACTGAGGGAAGGGGAAAATATGTGAACAATGTTTGCCAAGCAAGCAAATCATGTCTTTGATTGTATTTTTGTTTCTTGTCTGCGAATTACTTCTTTTTGGGCGATTTTGTAAGCGCTGTTGTTAATATCGAGTAACTTATGACTATTAATGAACGTTGTCTTTGGCATCATCAAAAGCAAAAATTGACAATTTAGTCCAATGTATCTTATTAAAATAGATTAGACTCTATTCAGATTATATATATAATCACACACTAAATTGAAACAAATCTAACAAGTAATATTAAAAAAATAAAGTCAATTCCCCTACTTAGATCAACAAAGAAAATTTTTATTTTAGCTACTTTTTATCAAATAATTTCAGTTATATATACGGCAGAATCCTAATATTAAGTGACAATTAATTTTTATTAATTATGATTTAAGTATCGTATAGTCATCCAAAACAATCGTGGATATAAAATTTCAGTTCAAATGAATGCTTTAAAACGTGAGAAAAAATATTTTAATATTTTGACCCAAGTCACTAAAAATGAAGCCAACGTGACTGTATCTGTATTTCTTTAAATAATACGTTTCATTCAATTAGTTTAAAGTAACTATAGTTAAGTTATCGTATTGCCAGCCACAAAACAATCATGAACAGAAAATTTAGCTCAAAAAAGCTCCTTAAAATGTGAGGAAACCTTTTAAAGTTTTGACATAAGTCGTAAAAATGGTCGCAAAGTCACCAAAAATAATGCCAGCGTGGCTTTATCTTTAATTTTTTGAATAATTAGTTTTCATCAATCAATTTTTATTAATTATAATTAAATTACCGAATTGACGTCTAAAATAAATCTTGTACATAAAATTTCAGCTCAAATGCATTTTTATTAACGATTGAAAATTTGAACAAGATATATATTTATATGTAGGGAGATTGTAAGCGAATAGTAGGAATTGAATAAATCAAAGCGCTAAATATAGAAATACAACAGGCAGTATATAAATCATAAATAAAATATTCAAATGTAATAATTTACTTCTCACGAGGTATTTTAATTCATAATGTTCTTAAGGGGTCTCAGGACCCTTAACATATATCTGTGCACTCGAAAAAAATATCCTTCTTGAAACCAATGTAACTTAGCAATAAAGCAAAACAATCATTTGAAATTTTTATCACATGATAATCACATATATTTACATTCGTTTTCAAATTTCCGGAGAATTTAAGAAAAACTTTAAAAATTTATAAGGAAATAAAAATTGGACAATTTTTCAAAAATTTGAAAATTAGTATTTTACAGCGCGCAAAAATTCTGAAGTACAAAATTGATCAAAATTTACAAAATTAACCTTACTTGGTATAAAAATGTTCACTTTCAAAATTATACAAACTTTTAAAAAATTTAGTGAAAAAAAATATTTTTTAAATACAATTACAACAAAAATTTTAAGAAAAAAATTAATTAAAATTCAAATAAAAAAAATTTATTAATTTTTTTTTGAATATTGAAGTATAAGTTATGAAGAGCCATATTTTGAACACGTGTATGAAATTTCAAATCGATCTCATAAATAGTTTCTGAGAATTTCTGCGCGCAAGCTAAAATTTGTTGTTTTGAGAAAAATGAAGTTAAAGATATGAAAGAGATAGGGATTTTGTTTAAATTTCTCTAGTTATTTCTCAATAACTTTGGAACTTTTTACAGTATCAACAACATTTTGGTATCAAAATGCTCAGAAATGTTGAGGCTTTAACATATATTTTTTTTCAAAAAATTGAAAAATTTGCAATTTAAGAGTCCTTAGACCCCTTAAGCCCTCCGAGACTTAACTTGATAGATAATTTCTTGTCTATACACCTAATGGGAAATAATCACAACTTTATATCCCAAAAATTGAAAAGCAAGCATTTATTAATAGGATGATGCAATCTTGCATCACCCGTGTTTTCGGTCCAGTCGGAAAATCCTTTACCGCAAATGATATATTCTAACAGCTTCCGGTTAACTTAAATTATAAGAGGTTGAAATCTCGGTATCGAACTGAGAATGTTTTTGTGAATGGCCTGTAAATCACGTGTGTGGTGTTTTTCGTATTGCTGCTATTTCTATGTTTGTGTTGTTTTTTATGTGACTAAATAACTGAGAGTGAGAGTTACATTTGTGTCGCACTATAAAGTTACATGAGGGTTATTGGTGACATACCTCGTAATTTTGAACCGCTGTCAAGTCAGGAGGACGACACATCAGCTGGTAACCCCCTCTGCTAACTTCTACACCGCACCAACGGGTGGAAGTTTGAGCCTTGACATATTTAACGCGCATCGACGCTTTCAGTACGACGGGTCTTTAACGGTAAAATGTCCGAACCCTTGACACACTTTTTATGAGTCTCTGAACTTGACCACTAGGCAAGCGTATTTACGTGACTAAATAAATGTGGAAAGAGAAAAAAAAATATTTTTCATACTTAATTCATGATTGAGAAATTGATGATCTATTGCTGTAGAATTTATTTCCTCTATTCTCATTGATTATTTCGATGCGTAAATATCAAAAACATACAATAAGTCAATAAAGTATACTTTATTTTAAGAAAACATTTTAAAAGCTTTCATCAAATAATGACACGACTGAATTAAATCAATTTCGAAGATATTCAATGCTATTGTACGAAGTTTATTTTTTTTTCAAAAATCTGTTTCTGCTTTGTTGTTTTTCAGGTAAATCAACTCGACCATAGTTATATTTTGAGCCAAAAAGAAATCAAACCCTTCTTATTTGAACTGTTCGTTAGTTGTTATTTTTCGATTCATAACATATCAATCCAATCGTATTTGAACATATTGTTCTTTAATAAGTTTTTTCAAATTTTAATCCTTTTCTTCTTTTTCTCTTTTGAAATGGCATTTGATAGAGGTGGGGATTTTAAGATGACATACTTTAACAAACTAACAAAATGTTTCTTTTAAAGGATCCGGCTTTTATTTTGAAAAATGTAAGCATTTCAAACTTTGTAATTTTTTTCAAGAATTTTACGTCTGGTCGTCCCACGTCGGTAAAAGACCAGAGATTTCAGAAGAAAAAGTCTAGCAGGAAAGGTTTCACATCATCAAGACCATCAAAGATTTTTCAGTTGAAAGATTTGGTGAACACACACACACAATATTACTGATAGTCAACAGGCATCAAATCAGGAAAATAATTAGGGTTGGATGAAACCACATACTGAAATCTCATTATTTTTTCTGACGAGGGGTGGCAACGATATTGAGCCTCGAGGCATGATAATTTACGACAATACAGTGCATATTGAAGACACTGTCCCTTTTAGTGACTGTTGCAAGTCACAATCTGTGTAACTGAAGGCTGAATAAGAAGTCTAGGTAGACTATAACACCTTTAATGAATTTTAATTTACTGTAGATCACATCACAACACACACAGTATAATTTTTTGGGATAAAGTTCTAATTTCGACGGCGATACTGTCTGTTCAAAAGGCCTATATACAGTATACAGCAGTGCTTCTCAAACGTTCAATATTTTCGACCCAATTTTCAAACATAATTTTCATCGTGCCTCCCCTCCTTCATACAACAATGAATTGGATTCAATAATAATATACTTTTGACGCTAAAGCTACAAAACGACTTTAATTAGAAACCGTACAAGTTAACAAGATAAGTATTAAATGTTATATATATGACAATCCCATGAAGTCACTGGTAATTACTGAACTTGTTGTTAACTTAGTATTGTTGAAATAATTATCAAATACATTGTACAGTACTGAGGCATTTATAAGTGTATTATATCAATGTAAGTTGTATGTTATATTTTATTACGTCAGAACGTGTTTTGTTTTGCTTCCTCTCAGTAAATTAATATTTCTCTAAAAATATTTTTTGTTTTCAAACTTTGATATGCTCGCGCCTTCCACCTAGGTTTAACACGCTACTAGGGGCGCGCCCCACAGTTTGAGAAACGCTGGTATACAGACAACTTATTTGTGTCATGTACCTGCTACATTCCATTGGAAGAATAACTACCAGTGGTTTCTTGATTGTAAGGAAACACTGGTAGAAATTTACCTGTACCGCTGATCTGAAGTAAGTTGAAGTGGAACTCGAACTATATATCCAACTTTCTATTGAAACACAATCCTTTTAGCTGTCTTTCGACTGCTTTCCTGTCAGTGTTGCAGATTTCAACTATTTATGGAATATTGAAACGCAGATTTTTTATGGTTTGATTAAGAGCCTCTTCTTCAACCAGTGCAGGATGTCCTCAGCATCTCTAATTTTTCTGCCCCTGAAACATCGGTATGTGATGTCGTTATTTCGTATGTCCGTTTGCAATGTCGTTATTCTCTCAATACTACTCTAACAGAAAATAATACATTTGTATTCCCATATCGTCACGTTTTCTTATCCAGTTATGTTGCACAAGTGTGACATTGATTCAACTGAAAAGTTTCAATTAAAAAATTAGCACACACACTCATATACACGCAAAAATACATATACATTTATGTAAAAAAATTAAGAAAAACCCAAAAGCTAATTGCTATATGTATAAACTGATTTAATTTTTTTTCTTTATTCACAGAAAATTAAAATCAAATTTTTAATTGAGTTTCTAAATAATATTATATATATTACTTCCTAAGACTAAAAAGTTAAATGTCAGGACTACCTACAAAGTATGACGTGGTTATCAGATAAAGTTTTATATTCACCAAAACACAAACAGGAGAATTCTCAATAAAGAACGCATGGAAACAAACAAACAAACAAAAAATGCATTGAGTAGTATAAATAATCTTGAACTCCGTGTAACCATGATGAAACTCAGCATAAAAATTTTACTGTTTACCATAAGAAGATTAAAATTTTGATTCCTGAGACAAAAACAAGACGCAGAAGAAAATGAAATTTGAAATATGTTCTTTTGCACATCGTATCGGACTATTAAAACCTTTCCTCAGGTGGGAAGAGATTTTGAGAATCGCTTCTTTCAAAAACCAAATTCGCTTTTCTCTGCTTATTTTTAGATTATATCTTTTTTCTTGCAAGAGAAAAAAGAATACATAAAATGTATTGAATTTATGTGTTTTTCTGTTGGTTCGGGGGAAATAATCTGTGGACTGCTTGTTTTCTTCTTTTATTTAGTTTAAGTGTATTCCTTTTTGAATAATGCGTTGATATAATAAACTAAACTTTAATATATAGGGTACTTGGAAATTCCGCTCTTATAATATATTCGAAGGTATTAGAAATAGTAATAAAAAGTAATTTTATGTCAAATGGAATATTCTTATTTTTATATTTTTCCTTTATAGTTTAAATCTACTGAACTTGATTTGGGATCGCTGTGCTTATTTTTGTAAATTCAATTAGATCTATTTCCTTATGCTTTACTAAAATATGGCATGAACTTCGACCCCTAGCTTTACTTGAGTGCAGGTATTTCAATATATTCTTACCTTTATTATTTCGCTGTTAAAATTTTTTTAATTCTTATAATAATTTTTGTATTTACAAAATAAACTCAGGCAAAATAATAATCCTCTTAAACGAGATTATTATTAATTGAATTTTCTTGAAAGTTAGCAGCATTTATTGTACACTATTGCATCTGTTTACTTATCCGTAAGTCTTATATACTAATTTTATAATTGTTTTTATGGAATTATGCGTTTAATTCTGTATCGAGATACTCTTAAAATAATTCGAATTATTTTCAAAATAATTATAAAAAAATTAAGAACAAAAACTATTAAGAGCTAAAAAACTAGACTACAATTACACAGGTGTCTACAGAAAGTATTAAATACCAAATACCAAGCGCGATGAAAAGTTTTTGCATCGTCTGGTGAACGTAGTAAAAAACACACTTGAGCGGAAAATCCTAACATAATCCTTTCGATTTTCAAACATACGGGTTTGTCGTACATGTTGCTTCTTTCTGTTAGTTTTCAAGTTTTCTCTGAGCTGAGACTTTTTTTAGAGCTTAAATAGAGCAAAAGAGAAATTGAACTAAATGGAGAAGACCACTATGTTTTTTATAAAACCTTATAGAAAAACAATTTTATTTCATTGATTTTTTTAGTCTGTAAAACAGAAAAAGAGAAAAAAAAACATTAAAGTAATTAAGAAAAAGAAACGGATAATTTATTTACTATCATAAGATCTCGCGGTTATATCAGTGGTAAAAACTTCACCTGATCTGCTAGAATAAATTATAGACATCTCTATTAAAGTATTCAATTGAATAAGCATACAATTTGAAAAAATACTCTACAAAAAACTTCTGCTGAATACAACTCAGTTATAAATACTATCTCTATCCTATAATAATACACTTATTTCTATAATAATATACTTAATTACCCTATAATGATTACTTAAACTGGAGTTTTTGGCAATTGTGTGCAATTACAAATTATGTTGAAGCACAAAAATGTGAAACTCTTTGTCATTTTGTATTGATATTTTACATGCACATTTAGCATTTGCATATTTTCTAATTGTTAAATTAACCTAATTATCTCGAATTGTAACTGTTTCTTCAAATTGTATTCACTGACAAAACTTAATTATTTTATTTTACTAATATTTTGAGTTGAGATCTAACCATAAATGTATATATTTGCTGTTTTAGTTAAATTATTCCTTTTATTTGTATGGCAAATTTCCTCAACAAAAATCCAAAAATTAGTAATATTTTAATTTTAATTATTTACGGATTAACGGTTCAACATGACTTGAATATTGCAACTTTGTTTATCTAGGAATTACAAATTCTTAAAAGAAGATGCAACATTGAACAAAATACATCATTTCAAAGTAAGTGCTTGGAAAAAAATCACCCTATCTTAAAAAAAACTTGATCCGATATCAGTCACAATAATTTCTTTCGGAACTTCAATTTCCTGGAGAAAATCTTGCAATTGGACAATATACGATTATTTATTGAAAGTATTTTTGGAGATACTTTTATGAAAAATCGATATCCGTCGTAAAACGAAGTACTGAAAGAAAATAGTGATGGTATTTTTCAGGACATTATAATGCTTTTTATATGTTGCGACTAATAACAAATGGTTTACTTTTTCTTAAAAACTCCTGGATTTAAAAATCATAAATAATAAAAAGTATCAAAAATGTTTAAAATCAAGTTTATTTTTATGACGGTATATATATTTTTTAAACTGCGATAATTATTTTTTGTTTTCAATAATTACCCAAGTCTTTTAGTCGAGAAATATTTTTTTTATTGTTGTTGTACTGAAATTCCTTTCTAAAATTTCTTTCAATGTCAGAAATACATACATACACTGGTGTCCAAAAGTTAAGCGTAATTGATAATTATGTGAATAAAGAAGACATTGTAAATCAGAATGGCGGGAAACGTGATATGCGAGTGTAAAATGGTTATAAAATAAGGAAGCAAATCAAAAGAATGATAATAATTTTATTATCCAAAGTAGCAGTTTGAAAGAAAACTCAGCATAGCAAGGATTCACTTTAAAGAAAAAGTGAAAGAAAACATTAAATAAAATACTGATGCTGCAGTTTAATAAGGCGTGTGGTCACCTCTGACAGCCAGGCACGCTGCACAGCGATTTACCATACTTGCTATGAGATGATGAATGAGTTGTGGGCTCAAACGGTTCCAATCTTCTTGGAGCTCTTCAGTTCTGTAACGGAGATTGGTGGGTGCGAAAGGGCTGCAATTTGTCTCCCGAGCATATTCCACACATGCTCGATAGGATTTAAATCAGGGGAGTTCGCAGGCAACGACATGCGCTGGATTTTTTCCGTTTCAAGGAAGTCATCAATCAGCACCGCTCGGTGACATGGCGCATTATCATCCATGAATATGAAGTCAGGACCGACTGCACCTCGAAACAAGCGAACATAAGGCTCAAGAACTTCGTCTCTGTATCTTTGAGCAGTCACAGACCCCGTGTCAAAGAAATGGAAGTCTGTGCGTCCGTCCATCATGATGCCTGCCCATACCATTACTCCCCTTGATGGAAAATGATGTCTTTCGATTATGTTTCTTGGTTGAAAACGTGTTCCACGTTCTCTCCATATCGTTACCCGCCGAGAATCACTACTCAGACTAAACCGGGACTCGTCACTGGACATCACATTGGCCTACTCTCCCACACTCCAATGTTGATGTTTCAAACTCCAGTTCAAACGCTTATGCGCAGACGTGAGGGGAATGCAAACTCCTGGTCTTCTGGCATACAGGCCAGCAGGATTGAGTCTCCTGTAAACAGTTTGTCTCGAAATTCGTATTCCTGTGTCGACTGTGAGCACTGAACCCAGTGCACTGGCAGTACTGCCCCTCTGGCGTCGCGCACTTATTACCAGATATCGGTCTTGGCGAGGGGTTGTGACTCTTGGTCCACCTGATACTAGTTGTCGGGTAACATCTCCCGTTCTTTGAAACCTCTGCCACAGTCTTGAGATCATAGACTGGTCCACATTCAGAATTCGAGACACTTCGGTTTGTGATCGTGAGGATTCCAGCATTCCAACGATTCTTCCTTTCGTAAACATGTCCAATTGGCGTCTTTGTGCCATCATTCCCCTTGTTTGATGGTTAACAACGTTCCTTGGCACAGCAGTTGCACGAAACTTGTCTGAACTGCCTATGCTGCTTGAATCGGTTTCTTCGCGTTCCGACATGCGCCGGTGTTTCGCGTAGGACGTAGTCGACTGAAAAGTTTTGCATAAACCCAATGTTTCTTCTTCACCCAATTAATATCCGCAAGAAATTTGGAATAATTTTACGAATATTTACTCATGTTTTTCGCATTTTACGGTTTATGCTTAACTTTTGGACACCAGTGTATATATACATATATATATATATATATACATATATATATATATATGTGGTACGTACCATATGTATACTGTACTGTACCATATGCTAATTAAGGCCCGTATTGTTGAGGAGAAATGCACGTTTAATTTGTCGTGGCTCAAGATCTTTACAGAGCGTATGTTGAAGTTTGGACAGTAATTAGGGTGTCAACTCTGGTGCCATTTTTAACACTTGACCGTGGTGAATTATGAGGTTTGTCCGAATACCCTTTTTTACCTTTAAAGTGCGCTATAAATCAAAATGGAAACCCTTTTAGAATAGTTTCAGCATTATAAACTGCAAGACATCATCTATCATATTTAAACTTTTATTTTCTTAAAATTATTTTATATTATTACAATATGCGTGTCAGTTTATTTAAGCTCTCAAATTTGTATCTAACAGTTTTTATGTAATCAGACTTTCATAGATCTAATTATTATGCTTACATATTATAAAATTTCTTCAGAAGATCAGATCATTTATTTCTATGCAGTATCATTTTTTATGCCATTTCGAATTTTTTTTTTATATTCATTGAAATTTTATTCAATTTCATCCTATTTTTCGTTAGGTTTCAGTCGTGTCCCTTTTTACATAATATTTCTATAATTCCCTGCAATTCTTTTTAAGTATATTATAAGGGTTCACACATTGTAATGTCGGTAGAAAGTTTTGAAATATTTCGTAAAATTATTTTGTACTTAGCATCTCATTTTTTTATTTAAATCAATGTGATTTTTGATTTGGTTTCTTTAAAAGACTTAACAATATGCATTGTAATGGCAAGTAGAATTTAAATTTCATAAATGAAAGTACAATTGAAGAATACATATTTATATGGATGGGGGGGGGGTATTAAAAAACACTTTTTCCATGTTTTCTATTTTAATTTATTTAATCCAGTTTTGAATTCATATAGTTTTTTTTAATATTATGCAAATAAAAACTGAATAGCTAAACTAATATAAATTGTTATAATTACTTTATTATCTCTTTATTTCATATCCTAACAAATTTAATTAAGTCTGATTAATTTGGATCAATTCGTTTGAGACTATTTATAAGTTTAATCTTATTTGAATTTTATTGAACTGTAATAATAAGTAAATGCTGCCCAAACAAAATAAAACCCAGGAATTTGGGATAAGAAAAGCTCCTTCTTATTGAAACTCCCCCTATGTTTGAAGTGCTTTAGAAAAGAAAGCAAAAGACTTTCCCACAAGAATGTGAAAGTCGTTCCATAGCAATGTTAAAGAAAACCTTTTTAAATTTGGAAGACAGCATCTCGTGAGCTCAGTAAAAGATCAGCTATTGCCTTTGGGTCCGGAGAATTGATGTTTAGCCTTGTCTCGGAAGTGACATTACAGAATCTTGAATTACGCCAGTCTACTGTTAAAGTAGATTTCTTAGTGATTTCTTCACATGTTGCCATGTCAAAACAGGATGAAATTTTCATCCATTTTGAATAGTCTTCTGAAGGAATAAAGCTGACACACACACAGTAGTGAATTGTTTTTTCTCATACAAAATAATATAATAGCTATATTTAAAAGTCTTATGCTCTGTATTCGAAGATACATTTAATTCTGCATATTTTTAAGAAGGGAAAAGTTTTTGGTTTTATTAAACTGTAGCAAATTCATATGTGTGGGGATAAATGTTCCAGTTCAGGGTTATGTGAAATGTGTATTAAATTAAGAAAAAAAATATAGATAAACATTGAAAATTTAAATTTTTTTAAAAGTTATGTAAAATAGATTTTTATTTTCAATAGAAAAATTATGAAATATATTTATTTTTTTTATAGTAACGATTTTTTAATAGATGTATATAATCCTGGTATTTATTTGTGTCAAAAATTATAAAAATTCTATTAATTATTATCATACACCATGATTATTACTCATAAAGGAAAACAGCCAGAAGCATTAAGTAATATCCCGTTTTAAATTATAATACGAAAAATATTTTTTAAAAAGAAAACTGCAATTTCTGAAAAACATATTAATAATTTTTTTTATATTTTCTTTTCTTTCTTTGACATGTATTATACTCATCTTCAATTAGTTTTAAAATGTTGCCAAGTTGTTTGAAACAGTAATTTTCTTTATCATTTTTAATAATGATGTTGGTTGATTTGAATTATTGCGTAAAGGATAATGAACACATTGTTCCATAACAGTGTTTTTCCTAATATAAAGATGATGTGTGTGAGTGCTTTTTCGCATCTCTTTTGCAATTCATTTTTCTTCTATATATAAATCTCATTTTAAAAAAGTACTGATGCTTAAAATTGCTTTAAATTTTACTTAATTCGCTGTTCCGTTTTTTAACACTGGTGCAATTTTAGCAATAGAAAATTTAAGAGCTTGGAAATGATTTGAGAACATTTTATGGATGCATCATATGTCTATCGTGATTGTTGAAAATTTTCCTACGTTAATGAGACACATTACTTCTTTCTATTAATATCATTTACTAATTCCTAAACTAAATGAAAAATTTACGAGAATTTTTAATAAAATAATGAAGTTAAACTAAGATTTTTTTCTAACGTATTCATAACTTTTTTTAAATGTTATTCTCTCCCTGAAATCATTAAAGTTATTTTAAAACCTACAAATAAAACTTTAGACTCTTCTAACTAGATGCAATGTAAAAAATAAATAATTTACAAGAGAAACTGACGGTCAAATTCATAAAACTATATTGAATATAAAAATTTGGGAAAAATAAAAATATCTACTACAGTAACAAAAATCAAATTTTGTTAAGAAAAATACTATTTGAATTCCATATGCTTAAACAAACTTAGAGAAAAATGAAAATTTAGAAGAACAAGTAAAATAAATGGTGAAAAATATGTGTTACCTTTCTGTTATCCTTTCTCCTATTTTGAGCGAGAAATTTAGAAAATACTTAAATTTTTTTTTTAAAAAGTCTAAATTTTTAATGAGCGACTCAAGCCATTTTTTCCCCTTTTGTTCTAATTACTTCCAAGATTCCTTTTCGAATTTACTTATTAAGCAGAAATAATTATCGGCAGATTTCAGTTGCAAAAGTTTATAAGTTTTTAATTGGGTAATTTCTTTCTTTTAATATTGTATGAATTATCAAATTAATTATATATATTAAAGTACTACTTTACTGAAATTTACAGTATACTTCAATTCAAAAGAAAAAAAGAATATTCCTAGGCTTTCTTTTATATAATAATCACTTTACATGTATTAGCCATCTTTTGAAATAAGCAGTTCTCAATTTTCCAGTTTTACTAATAGAAAAGAGAAGGCTAGTATTTTTTAGAATATCTTCTTTAAATAACTTGTAAAAATTGCTTCCATCAAAACCATTTTTATTATTCTCATTTTATTTTTTAAATTTAGAAATACTATGCTGTATATGTATGCTGTATATTTCTGTCCCAAACTCACAATTTGTAAGTAAACTTTAAGAGATTTTTGAAATTCATGTTATTCAAAGGAATAATTGTGACCCTTTTATAGAAAAACAGCTGCAAGGGGCAGCATATTAAGCATCAGGGTTGAAGGCTGCGAGTACTTGCCCTACGACTATTTATTGATTTTTTTCGTTTACGTTACGGTAAATTATTTTATCCGGGGTATCTGAAAAAATTTACTTTTCCGCGATCGAGTGGATGCACATAGTTTCCGGATACTCACAATTCACCAAAAAGAGATTTTAGATCTATCAGAACAGGGGGAAAATATTTTTGGGTGCTCTTGGAGTACATCATTATTTTTTCCTTTCGAAATTTTTGAGCTGTTTACCTGGAAATAGGTCAATAGAGTGAGAGAGATTTCACGTATACTTTTTAATAAAATGTAAATACTTGAAAATGAACCGGAAAAAAAGATTTCCTTAAAATATTTGCTATTAAAATATGTAATTTTTACAACAAACTAAGAAATGTAAATCTTCAAATAGAAATTGATAATAAATATGTATGATAAATATTATTAATATAAATTATATTTTAAAAGAGGAATATCCATTCAGTGAAACAGTGGCTGTATTCAAAGAAAATATTAATTGAAACTTAAGTGAAATATTCAAATTATGTGTGCGCTCGCGCGCTTTTTCACAATTGTGTTAACATTCTGCTTGTCGTAAACTTTTCTTAGCATAAAAATCAAACAAAACACACACACATATACAACGTATGTCAGTAAAGCTATTACAAATTTTCAGGACAAACAGAGTACTCCAAGACGGTGGAAAATCACATAGGAATGCAAGGTTAAAAATGCTTTCCTGGTACGTTAGTGATGACACAAAACACGAGAATAACAGGACAAGAATAAAAAGGAGAAAACGTGTTTATTATTATCAGTGCAGCGCAAATGCTAGAATACACCAAAATTGCTAGGAAGTTTTTGATTGATTGTACGCGATAGATGGTACTATGTAAGCCGAATCATCAAATGCCGGTGCATGCGTACAAGCGGTATTTACTGTTGCGCTTTCTATGAAGTATCTCATCGCCATCCAACAAAGTTGTGGTTGGATAGAACATTGCACGTGAATATTGAGCTCACTGATATGCATCTGGCATACTGATTGCTGATACACTGATTGCAATGTACGTGCCCAACAGTGGTTGTACGCCTAAATTTACTTCAGGAGACAAACTCCCAGCCATGTCATTTTTGCACGCTTGCACCAGTTATTGCCCGACAACGGATCCATTGTGAAATAACAGAACCGTCAGCAAAGAGAAAAACCACAAAACAATGAATGAGACTGTTCTGGTACGGAACACTCCCGGTACCAGTATGCGGGTTATTAGTAATCATGGCGGGATTTCCCATAAGACAGCCTGATGGATCCAGTGTACTAATGACGTGCGCCCTCTTCTACCCCAATAGACGCCCCTGTTGTCCTTTAATACTCTTTTTTTTTCTTAATTTTTTTGCTGTTCAAAGTATATCAAACATGCGTTCTCCTGTTATTCATGTACTTTATCTCTTGTATTTTGCGTCGTCACTTCTGAGGCAGGAAAGCTTTCCTGACCACGCATTCCGATCAGATATCTTATCCTCTGGGTTTACTCTATTTGTCATGAAAGCGAGTAACCAATGTACTGATATACAATGCACAGGGCGTGACACAAAAAAATGAGACTAAGTGTGTAGCTTGAAAAACGAGCAGCGTTGGTAACAACTGTTTTGGTGACCTCATTCCACGCACCTCCTCTATCTATGTGGCCAGTTTCAACTTAATCGATCACACCAGTTGGGAGTACTGTGTCATTGAGTGGACACCTGGAAATGCATTCTACCGGAAATATGTGGAATTATTATCAAGTTTCCCAATGAACTCAGAAATCAGCCACGAAAACATTTCAAATAGTAACTGAGGCTTAGGGGGAAGAAACTTTGTCTCGTGCAACTGCGTTTGAATGGTATAAGAATGGTATGAATGGTATGGTGGTTTTCAGGAGGAAAGGTCAGTGTGAAAGATGATGAACCTGTTGCATTATCAGAGTCAGAGATTACAGAGCAAAACTTTGCCAAAATTCGTGATATGAGTGGATTTCTACTCACATCAGTGGTCAGATTGTTAATAAACACTACTACTTTGAAGAAGGAGGCCGTGGGTAGCCTAGTGGTTAGAGCATCGAATTCCCGACCGGAAGGCCTGGGTTCTATGCTACAAAATACCCTCCTTATACACACAGAGTACGTGCTCGTTAAATCAGTGGGTCCGAAAAGTCTCTTACACAGTCGCAGAAGGAACCACGGGTGCATGGGGCTGGGGTGTGCAAAAACTGAGGCAAATCGTGCTGTCACCTACATGGTGCTCAAAGTTAAAAATAGCTAATGACAGGCGTACACTTAGCCCCTTGCCACGAGGAATTTTGTGGGCCTCGATCTGACACCGTCAGACAGGTGGCATTAGAAATAACAACAACAGTACTTTGAAATACAAAAAACACTTTGTGAGCGAATTTTCAAAAAAAAAAAAAAGGCCAGAATTGGCGAGTGATAGATGGTTTTTGCGTCAAGAAAATGTACCCGCTCACTCGACTCAATGTGTCAAGTATTTCATGACCAGTAAAAACATTACTTCTATTGGGCATCCTCTTTATTCACCTGATTTGGCCCCATGCGACTTTTTTTAAATTTCGTACAGTTAAATCTTGCTGTAAAGGAACCCATTTTACCTCAGTTGAAGAGATTCAGGCAAAAACAGAGAATCTCCTGAAGGGCCTTCCAAAAACCACATTCCAGAACCATTACCAGAAATGGTAACACCGAATGCAGAAATGAGTGAATACTGAAGAGAAGGGTGCGAATACTGACTTTGAACTACTATTTTTGACTACTTACTGTCACGGAGAGCTGATTCTGTGAATACAATGATTTATTGGACTATTCTTGGTTTTTTATTCTTTTTTGTGTCACACCGTGTATGGTTAGTGGAGCTATTTAAAATTATCTAACAAAAATTATGAAATAAGCGTAATAATACATCTTTGTTCAAAAAGTTTAGTTAGAACTTTATTAATATATGTGCTACATGTATGCATTGCTTGAAAATTTATTTACCTTAAGAAAAGTAAAGCAGTTTTTTTTTCTTATATGTTTGCTGATTAATTTAAAACTCTTGACATTATCTGGGCATTTATTTTTGTTACTACTTATTTAGTGGATCAGAAATTTACTTCCTTATCCAAACAAATATATTTGACATTTTTACTGTAGGTATCTGAAAGTAATAAACAAAGAATTGTGCTCGTAGTACTATTTCTCATTTTGTTTTCCCCCGGTAAACCCACAAATGACCACTTGATGATATGACGTTATAATGGCTCTCCCACAGCGCCCCATGCAGTTCTCTAGCAGGATAAAAAGTTCCGCATTGAGCTTTCCACTTCCTGCTGGTTGTTAGGGTTTGGACGAGGCTGCTCGAATTATTTTCCCCAATCGCATAAGAACTTATATATTAGTGTTTCCATAATGAGTTATTTTAAGGAAAAATATCTGAAGATATTGAAAGTGTTTCCATTAATATGAAACTATTGCTATGAATTAACATTTGAAAATGTTTATTTGTGCTTATTTCTGCGTCAATAAACATGTTATCAAAATAAAAGTATCATTATGTTACAATAAATGTAGAATTTCTCTGAGCTAAAATAGTTAAGAAAGGAAATCATCGTTACTTCTCACAGAAAGGAAAGTTAAAGTTCTTCAGAAAGGAGTAATAAATACAATAATCGCTTATAAATTAAAAGCTGAAATAAAATTTTAGCATTATTTTTTTTAACATGATTTAATTTTAGATAAAATTGATTTAACTTAGTGGATCCATTTTACACACTATATATTTATGCTAACATATGCTAATTATTAATTCGGAAGTTCTTTAGTGTTGTTAATTTTAAGTGGCTATGGTACGATTTAAGCAAAAATTTTTAATTTAAGGATTTTCAGAATTTTTTTGGTTGCTTCCTGTGTGTTTATACTGTGCAAAACAAATTTTGTGATCAAAATTTCATAAACAGCTAGCCATTAAATATTTAAGGAAAAACTTACAATTTTTGAAATGGATTTAAAATGCTACTCCTCTTACAAAAAATTACGTACACGCATGAAATTTGATTTACAAGTACGTTAAACCATGTATAATAAAAGTTGGTATGGGTTTTGTGATAACATGATTGGTGTTCGCACAATACTTCTTTTTATGAATGATTATTGAAAATTCCTTAAAAATATATATAAATTCTGAGTTTAGTTATATTTAAAAAAAATAAGTCTTGCTTTGATTCAAAAATGCATACCAGCTTTTGTTACATGCACAATTAGCGATAGGTGAAAAAAAATTCAAAGCATTAGGCTCAATAGAAAAAAAAAGCCTTAGCATTTTAAATGAAGACAAACTCGGTATTTTATCTTTCTGAGATAAGTAAGTTTAAAGTTTTGATTTTTCATAGGATGTGAATAAAAACGTAGGTAAACGCTATCATAATTGTACGTTTTTTAAGTTTAGAGCTTTCAAATTTTTTGAATTTATAGAAAAGTATATACAAATAATTTTAGGCTAAAAAAATTAGATTTGATTTTTTTACCGATATTTGTCATTTGAATCGTATTGTGTGCCCTTAAATTAATTAAACCAAGTACGATATCTATTTTCAAATGTTTTTCAGTGTTTATCTATGCATAATAACCCCCCTAATTCAATAAATATTGTTGATTTTTTTGACAATTTATCGCCTGACATCAAACAATTGCCTACGCCAGTGTTCCCCAAACTTCTAATGTTAGGGGAATGCGATAAAAAATTACGTACCTGAATTACGTTACCTTTTTTTGTTACATATATACAACAATATAATAACGACTTTAGCCGCTTTTTCGTATAGTCATTTAAGAATCACTCTGGTGGGTGTACAACCTTTTGGAGTCCACTGACATAAGGAATTAAAAATATTTCTTTAAATTCATTTAAAACTAGTTATTGCAATTACTGAAAAACCACGATTACTTAAATATGTCTTATTTAATATTTTGTATATAAGTTTTAAAGTTAATTAGTTAATCCCCCAATAACATTAACATTTGCTCATATGGTCCCTGAAATGATCAATGTGCTAATAATCAAGTTTAAATAGGCTAATCAAAACATTTCAGTTTTGTTATTTTTAGTACATAAATAACCTAGAATGTATATGTGTATTATGGAAATTTGATTAGGTTCTTCTGGATTTATAAATATTATTTAAAGAGTATAATCTTAGAAAAATAAACTTGAATATCCAGTTTATATAAGATGAAGTAGCATTTAAATATTCTTAAATGGCAACAACATTTCGATGGAAAACAAGTTAAAAGATTATTTTGTTCTAGAAACTGTAACGTAGCGAAAATAATCTAAGATTGAAGATGACATGAACGGCAAGGTATAAAAATACCTTGTAAACTGAAGTAGGGATTTGTGTAAAATAAAGTTTGGGATTTCCCTGAAAATGGGTTCAATTATCGAGTTTAGAGCCAAAAGGCCCTGATGTTTCTATCGAAGGTAATCCCTCAGAGATAAATAAATTACACATCAAGACGATGTATCTTTATTTATTGTTCTCTGTAGTTTCAAAAAATAAACAGAATCGGCTCTTTTGGGTGCGTATATATCTATACATTTATATATGTATATATTGTGTCAAGATATTTTACAAAACATTCATAGCAATTACTGGCTATAGTAATTTTGTACTTTCTTTTTGATGGTTTTTTTTATCAATTGTTGCTTTAATGTATCGAGGGAAAATAAAAGTATGTAATAACTGAAATTAGATCTTAATATCGTAAAAATAGTCTTAATAAATAGTGAAATTAGACAGAATTATAAAATGCATGATTTCCCTTTTTTATGTGATCTGATTTGTTGGCAATAATTTTAAAGCAAAGTATTTTGTAAAAATTGGTTTGATTTTTGAAGGGGACTCATTTTCCCTTGAAATGTTCGCAAACTAAGTTTTATAATATTAAAAGCATAATTTCTGTTTATTTCTTTTAAAATAACATTCATTAGTAATATTAGTATCGTTATGAAATATTGCCAAATATCAACATTTAAAAAGCAAAATTATCGGTTCAAATATATTATATATACGCTGACGACCCACAAAACATTATGGCTATTTCCACATTTTTCAATGGACTGGCCTGAATGACGTGGAGAATTGGATAGGTATTTAACCCCGCACTTTACGCGTAGGGTATGTCATACCCACCGCTTAACTTTTTTCAAGCGGAAATGAATATTTTCTCGTGTAGCTGACTTTAAGGTCATATCCTTTGAGGGGTCTTAGCTTATAGGCGAAACTAAAGGTATATTTTTGGATACCACCTACTCGGGTATGTCATACCCAGGGCGTGATTCGCCGTTACAGTTCTAAATCATGAGCATGCCTTAAAATATTTCTAATGCAATGGTGTATTATTGTCGTAATGATGAAGAAATGTGATATTTAACAGATATAGTACAACAGTATTTTCGGATAAAGAAAGACTCTTTGTAGGAATGAGGAGGAAGATTCGAATGATGAAGAGTATGATAGCAAGTATGATTCCTCTAATGAACTATATCCAGGTAATTTAACTGAGGGAGCAATTATCATCCTTGATAAAATGATCGCATTATATTCAATGGCCAGAAAATGTAATCTCGTTAGCCTATTACAATATTTTTTTGTGTTGTTGAATGTTGCGACCGCAAATGAACAAATTATTTTGTGGAGTGTCAGAAATCACCTACTAAACATTGAACCAGACGCTGATTTCTGCAGTGTTTTGGATTTCGATTTACAGAAGAATGTAGAAACCAGCACAAACAATTCTTCTTCGAAAATAATATATTATATATATATACATTAAAAGACCCAGTGAAAACATCGCACTCACTCGCGACGAAGACTAAATGAGTGTTTAAGCAATGTGCTGAATGCCCTAGTAAAAATAACAGAAAAAATAAATTTTCGTGTGAAAAGTGTAATAGACGTATTGTATTTCCTACTTTTTTACCTCTTTTACATTTTATTGCAAATTTTACGGTAAAAAAAGAATGTAAACACCTTTGGGTATGAGATACCCTTCGCGTTAAGTTAAGGTCATTTTTTTGCTCGTGAAGTGCCGGGTTAATTGCTGATAGAGAATGTAAGAAATCCTTCTTGCAATTTTTTTAGAGTAATGGGACAAGATGCTGAATTACCCAAATATAAAAGGAGGCAGATTGTAATGTCCCGAAGTGTCGGAACGAGTATCTCCAAAATTGCATAAAATGCATTGTTCACAATTTGTTATGGGTATTATTTATGCAATGTGGATATAATGAAGAAAATATGAAGAAGGTGAAGACGGAAATAGTTGTCAATACTTCGGACCTCCCCACGTCATCAAAGAAAAAGGGACGTTGGAGACTGAAGCAGTGCCGATAAAAAACACCATATGAGAACATTAATTTATATATCAAAAACAAGAAAAAAAAATTAAATGTTTTTTTACGTTGGTGAGAAAATTTAAGAAATATTTAGTAGAGAGTGCCATAAATCTCCGAGAAAATATCTGAGAGATGTGAAATTCAAAAATGAGAGGCAGCATTTTGAACATTGATGAATTCATAGTTATGCAAAAATGAATTTAATGCATGTAGAAAAAAGAAAACAAGTTTTACACATGATTGTATATCAAAAGGAAGAATAAAATTAAATGTTCCTTAGAGTAGGATATGCCATCCTCTTTACTTTAATGGTTGCTTCACTCTGTCGTTCCGTACTCAGCACCAGATTGTCCAACAGTTATTAAGGCAAGCTTGCTTATTCCTCAATCACTATCTATTTTAGTGGTTGGGTGCTTCCTGGAAGATGTAATCGTACCACAAGGTGTTTCCCTAAAGCAACCCACACATATTCTATGGGATTTAAATCAGGGGAGAATGCTGGACAATTCATTCGAGTGATATCTTAACTTTAAAGTAGCGGCTGAACATCAGCAGTTTTATGTGACCTTTCATTATCATCCATAATAGTGAAGTCTGATCCAATAGCACCTCGAAATGGAGGCACTTGAGGTAGGATCACCTTTACAATAGCGATTTTCAGTTATAGAACCTTTAGAAAAAACACGATGTCCAGTCCGCCGGTTCAGAATAATGCCTCTCCAGACAATTCCTAGACCACCTTGATATACTGGGAGGAAAACTTGTCCTTACCTCTCTCCAAATCAATAGAGATTCAGAATTGCTTCTTGTATTGAAACGAATCTCATCCATAAAGAAGGCACGGCTTCATTAATGAGATGTCCAGTTTTTGTGCTTCTGCCACCACTCTAAACGGTGCCTCTAATGTCCAACTTTCAAAGCATTTCAACGTTCAGAACGGCCACCTTTGTAATGGGTCTGGACCCAGGAAACAACAACACTTGCACCCTTTTACTGCACTCTGCTGCTGACCAATAAAGCTTGATGACCGGTATCAGGCTCTTTTCGCCTCAAGGGTGATATATCGGCCACCCACTGCAGTTATTTTCCTAAAGAGGCTACCACCAACCGTTCTAATAGATGCACCTATGGATTGGAAGGCCTTCCAAGCGTAAAGCGACATCTTTGTTGTTTCCGAACTCTTCAGCTACACGGATCAAACTGCGCTCTTCCCTCAACTTTCCAATAATTCTTCCACATGTGAAGTCGTCCATTTGATTTCTTTTGTTCATATTTAATGAAAGAAAGCGTTTGCACTTGCAGAGAATGTCTTTAAATGCGCATCCGCTATTCTTTTTATTGAAGTCTTGAGCTCCGCTTGCTAACATCACGCGTTTTACGTACAGTCACGTTGCACATATGATGCTTCGTTCCGGACATTTTCATACACATCACCTTTCTTCTGAACTGCGTGTTCATTCAAAGGATCGCACAGCTTCTTTTATACAATTTAATTGCTCTCTGCTTAAAATTTACATTGTTGTTTGAGTTTTGCAAATCAGTGTATAAATATATACTATTATTAATCTAACATTCAATTGTCACAAGTCTAATTTATAGATATTCTATGTAGTAAATATAAAAGTTTGTACTGGTCAAAGTTAAATTGCCGCAGTAATACATCAGCAGACTTGAAAGTCTTAGGAGCTGAGATTAGTGAATTAAACGTAGATTTAAGGCCAGCCTAATTGTGTATTTGCCTATATCACTGGACCGGATGGAAAAGTAAGTAGTCAATGAAAAATAATTAGGTTTCCCTAAGATATTAAACCTAAATTTGATAAAAAGAAAAAAACATTAATTCACACACCATATAAAAAAGAAATATATATATATATATATATATCAAACATTACGCCGGAAAAGTATTAACTAAACCTGTAATGTTACTTTACTTTTTTCGTTACATTTTAAATTATGTTATTCAATTTAAGAATAAATGCATAAAAATTCCTTTCTTTTAAAAATATCACCATCTGTCACGATTGTATGTGATTAATGTTAAAATTGTATGAATTTACAATTATTGATTATTTTCTAATTATGTTTCGGTGACAAAGAACATTAGATCGGCAAAGATATTTTACGTAATTTTAAAGGAACTGCTTATTTTGGATTATTTAGAATTGCTTCAATTTTAAAACCGAGGAATAAAATTTAACTTTTTGATGTGTAACATCTTTACTCTCGGTTGCTGGATATTTGTTGGTGTGATTTCATGAAAAGGGACGGCAATGCGTAACATGAAGTCAGGGGAAGCGCGCGCTGTTTGATTTGACCAATTCAGCACCTTGGGGGTGTCTCTTCGCTAGCCTCGTCGCGGGGTCCAACTGTAGTAACAATTAAGATTCCCACCTACCGCACATACCAGCAAGTCTTATTAGACTTCATCCAGAATAAACTTGGGATTCTTACGCTCAAATGTCAAAGTCTCAGGGCTCGTTGTGTGTGAAATCTCTGAGGATATATTTATATATGTGTAAACTATATATTAACTATTATATTTTCTGTTAAGCGTCTGAAAAAGCTCATCATTCTTAAAAAAAATAGGAGTAAGTAACATGGAATTATTTGAATAAATATTTAAGTGCTTACATTTTCGTACTTTGAGGTTAATTCCTGTCGCTGTCAATATAATATTTTTTATAGTGATTAAAAAAGATTTCTCGATTAAAAAAAACTAACTAATTAAGTAAACGGCTATTTTTGATTTTCTCTATGGTTGCGTGACAGAGCGGACACATAACATTTCGTGGGCTGAGCGGACACTTTGAAACTCACCGTGGTTTGAGCGGACACATCCCCCCCCCCCTCATCTTAGAACAGATTCGATTACCGAATTGCAAGGATAAATACATTTTTGCCAATCTTATTTAATTATTTGTATTAAATTGTTAAGATGTAATAATGCGAATACATTTTAAACATAGCGAAATGTAATAGAAATAAAACTTTTCAGAGAAATATTTAAAAATTAATAGTAAGTAACAATATAATGAAAGGTATGAACGAGCTTCAGGCATTTTGTAGAAAACTGTATTTTAGAGTCAAATAAATATTAGAGCAGATGCAATAGCCATACAATTAATTAGTTTCATGAAAGGAAGTAAAAATAAATACTAGAAGTAAAATACGCAAGATGCAAGTAGATAAAAGAAAAATAACTACAAGTAAATAAATACTAACTAACCTTGCATCTTGCGTATTTTACTTCTAGTATTTATTTTTACTTCCTTTCATGAAACTAATTAATTGTATGGCTATTGCATCTGCTCTAATATTTATTTGACTCTAAAATACAGTTTTCTACAAAATGCCTGAAGTTCGTTCATACCTTTCATTATATTGTAACTTACTATTAATTTTTAAATATTTCTCTGAAAGGTTTTATTTCTATTACATTTCGCTATGTTTAAAATGTATTCGCACTATAACATCTTAACAATTTAATACAAGTAATTAAATTTGATTGGCAAAAATGTATTTATCCTTGTAATTAGGTAATCGAATCTGTTCTAAGATGGGGGACAAATGTGTCCGCTCAAACCACAATGAGTTTCAAAGTGTCCGCTCAGTCCACGAAATGTTATGTGTCCGCTCCTGCCACGCCACCTTCTTTAATATTCCTAATTTTTAAGCATGCGCTTTACGGTGTCTCTTCGCTACCCTCGTCTGGGTGTCCAACTGTAGTAGCAATTAAGACGCCCGCCTACCGCACATACCAGCAAGTCTTGTCATTTTGGTGGTCGCATACATTTATCCGAATCAAACAGTTAAAAAAATTAAAGATTTCCTGCATTTTGTACTTTTACCGTATACCTAAGGTAGTTCTGTTCTTTAAAAAAAAAAAAAAACTATCACTCGCTTCCCATGATTTTGAGAGGTGATTTTAACGTTAACTTCAGTTTGCCAGAAGCTGAGCCGCTCATAGCTTTTCTGAAAGATGAACTCAAGCTCGAAACGAACACTAATCGAAATGTTTCGACAACTAACAGTGGTACTGTTATTGACGCCGTTTTTCAATGATTTTTAAATACTTTGAAATCACAAGTATACGTGTCATACTTTAGTTTTCATAAATCCATTGTCTCCGCTCTTCCCAAAATTGAACAATAATAAATATTTTTGATAAAAAACTGCATTACTCGTGTTAATTAAATACAATTTTCATTAAAGATATAAATATTCGATAGAAAATTATTTCCAGTTATAACTGATTCATTTCTTTCAGGATTAAAGTTACTATTGCGTATTTACCATGATAACAAGTCAGATGTTACACATCATATGCAACTACTGTAAGACTCGTTTTTTACAGATTATAACCAGTTAGAGTAAACGAGATGATTTAGAAATATTGTTATTACTTTACAGGAATAATGTAATGATAAAAAAATAAATTTCATTATCCATTTTTAAAGTATATCTCTATACTTTTAAAAAAAATTACATCACACACACACATAATTATTAAGTTTTGCAAATGTAAATGCAATAAATTGATCATGTATTTTACACTGCAAGTGTTTTTAATTATCTGAAAAAATTTTATGCTAAGAAAGTTTTAATATCATAAATAATGATTCAAAAATTTCCAAATATCCCTCCAAAAGTTTTATCTTCTGCTTTTAAGGTATTCAAAATTAATAATAAATTTCGCTAATAGCTAAGTAAAAATTTTTTCAGGAAATTTAGCCATTTAAAATTTTATTAATCTTTTATTTAAATTTCTTATGTGATTTAAATATTTTATCCTTCACACCATGTAAACAAACCAATTAGTTTCAAAATATAAGATATTTTAACTGAATTTACTATTCCGTACCTCACTAAGTTCTTAAATAATACCTACAGCTGTATTAAGATTCATTCTTTAAAAACTTTTTTAAAGAAATTTATTTTGTGTTAACACATAGAAGTGAATATTATAAAAAAAATTATTATAAATAAGATATTATAAAAAAAGAGGAAAAATACTGTGTGCTGGGAAGAAGTCCTAAAATTATTACATCAATTGAAAATGGCTAAAAGTTGGTTGAAAAGTATTTGGTTTTAGCATTAGATCCAACAAAGTATGTAGAAAGTAAATTAAGGTTTCTAGTAAAAAATTAGTACCAAAAAAAGCCTAGAACAGAAAAGGAGCTGAATAGTTCGTGGGATATTCGGGTCTTCTTTCAAATGAAACTATTCAAAGTATATCACATTACGAAACTTAAAATTAATTCCATTGCGAAATATTTGAAATATTCCACCATTTAACTTTGATACTTTGATACCTAGTTAATATTTTGGTTAATTATGACTGTACTCAATTTTATTTTAAAAACATTCATAAGACAAACATTAGAGCTTCTCCTTGTATTCATATGCTTAGGAACAATACGGAGTTTATTTGTAACGAAGAAAGGAAACGCGTATTTCGCCCCTTGATAAAGCCATCACAATTTCTATAAGATTGAAAACATTTCATATCTAAACAGTTTCCAAAAATAGCAGAGCCGTGGTAGCCAAGTGGTCAAGGCATCGGATCATGTCTAGCGTATCATGAGTTCGATCCCAGTACCACTGAAGATCCGCCGTGTAAGGTAGAGAGATGCATGTTAAATCTGTCGAGAGCTCAAACGTCCTCCCGTTGGTGTGGGGTGGTAGTTAGGAGAGGTGGGTGCTAGCTCAGGGGTCATCCGCGTCACTTGACCATGGTTCAAAATTACGCGGTTCGTCGCCAAAAGCCCTCGTGTATAGCTGAACAGTGAGACGTTAATATTCATTCACTCACTCTAAAAATAGCAGCTTTTAAGTATAATTTGTGAACTCTTAGAGCTTTGTCAAACTACTGACGTGTTAGAATTATTAAGATATATTGGACAATTTATTTCACTTCTCACTAGCAATGATCTTGAGTTCCCGGAAGGTGGTTCTTATATATCGGCAAATAGTTCCAAGTGCATTCAAAGAACTTTCAAAGATATGGCGTCCAAAGCATATTCTTTCATACACTCAGTAATTTCTTCAACAGTTTTGGTTATCTTCAGAAGTTATACGTAAATGTACATAGTTGTCCAAGAACAGAAATTTAGGATTCACTTCAATAAGGAAAAAATATTTTGACCTTGAATTACAGAGGTATAATACCTTTGGAAAGTCTTTATTCCTTTGCTACACATGGATATGCTTTTTTCATTGCACATTACAGTCAACCACATCATTAAATCCTTTTCCTAACGATCTGTCTAATGGAATTCCTAGTAGCGGTAAGGAATTCTTTTCTCTCTGGTTTCATTAGGTAACCTCCAAAATGCCTCTTGATGATGAGTTTGATTTCGGAATGCATTGACTTACTTTGTTCACTCAAACGAGCACATATAGCATCTACAAAAATGTTCTTGACAATGGTGTGATTATAGCAGAATGGCGTCCCGTTCCACACAGATATTTTTTTGTATATAAAAATATTTATTCATATCGCATTGATTCCACAAATTAGTAGCGGCCTGTAACTTTTGCCTTGTTTTTGATTATCTAGATCAGGGGTAGGCAACGCGGCGCCCACGGGCACCATGGCGCCCCCGATCGATTTTTAATGCGCCCTCGCTGGACTAATGTAAATGTATGATAGCCAGAGCGATTTACTTACTCTTGAAGCAAAACTTTTCCTTTTTGTTTTGTCTATGTGGCGCCAGAGCGCTTGCTTCTAATTTATTGCTTAGATCAGTGTAATCACTATTTTTTATTAGGCAGAATAAAACTAGATTTCGAAGGGAGAGGTTGTTGCAATGTCTCTCTTATTTTGAATAGTAATATTGATTTTTTTTCACTCTTGTCAAACGGCGATATACAGCAAGTAGTCAGTTGAGTTTAGGATTGTGCATAGATTAGCAGTTTGCTAACCTTGAGCGTATCTAATAGCACGCACGTATTTTTTGTTAGTGTGTGATCGTATTTCGAATAGACCACGCGTAGACCGTGCATTTAAAACTATCAAGTAATCCGAAATAATTCTTTTCTTTTAAAACCCTTCAGGGATAAATGTAAAAGAAAAAGAACATATTATTTTAACGATGAATGGGAACATCTATATTGTTTCGTTGATTACAAAGGGAAGTGTATTTGTTTGTTGTGTAATAATAGTGTTGCGATTCCCAAGAAAAGTAATATTGAACGACATTTTAAGACCGTTCATACCAATTTTGATAGTGACTATCCAATGAACTCTGAAATTAGAAGAAAAAAAAATTATTTCTTTAAAATATTCAATAACTAACGAGCAAAGTTTTTTTACTAAACCACTGCAACAACATAAAGCAGCAACGATCGCGTCATATAAAATATCGCATTTGCTAGCTAAGAATAAAAAACCATTTACAGATGGAGAATTAGTGAAAGAAGCCATGTTAGAAGCTGCTGATTCACTTTTTGAAGAATTTAAAAATAAAAAGGAAATAGTTTCAGCTATAAACACGTTGCAATTATCAGCACGAACTGTTACTAGAAGAATTGAGGTAATTGCGGAGAATTTGGAGGCAGAATTAGCAAATGATATGGAAAGTTGTATTTTCTTTTCGCTACAGATGGATGAATCGACAAACGTTACAAATATATCACAATTAGCAATTTGCGTGAAGATGGTATTTTCTGATTTTACAACAAAAGAAGAATTCCTTAAGGTTCTGCCATTAAAGGGAAGCAACAGAGGAGAAGATATCTTTTCTACTTTTAAAAAGTATATAACAGATGTAAAATTATCTGTAAAAAAGTTATCGTCAATTACAACAGACGGGGCACCAGCGATGACTGGTAAGAAAAAAGGATTTATTGCCTTATGTAGACAGGATTCCTTATTCCCGAAATTTATTTCTTATCATTGTCTCATACATCAGGAAATGTGTTATGCGCAAAAACAATCGGTTTTCAACACGTATTTACGATAGTAACAAAAATTATTAATTCCATAAGATCGGGAGCTATGCAACACAGATTGTTTAAATTACTTTTAGAAGATGAGGACGTTCAGTTCACAGATCTTTTTTTACATACTGAAGGGAGGTGGCTGAGCAGAGGTAAAATACTTGAGCGGTTTATCATGCTTTTGCCAGAAATAAAGGAATTTATTGCATCAAGAGGCGAATTTAACGAGCAATTAGAAAATGAGGATTGGCTAATCAACCTCGGATTTCTGACAGATATAACGGCAAAGTTGAATGAATTAAATTTAAAAATACAAGGGAAAAATCAGCATATCGCTGACATGATTAGTGCAGTAAATGCATTCAAATGCAAGTTAGTGTTGTTGAAATCCCATCTATTGAAAAAATCATTATCACATTTCCCAAATATTAAATATACTGTTGAGAGTTTAAATTTGAATAATGAAAATTTCACTGCTACATTATATTTAGAAATTATAGATAAGCTAATAGAAGAGTTTTCTTCTAGATTTGAAGATTTTGCAGCATTAGAACCCGTTCTAAGATTTTTCAAAAATCCATTCAATGTTACTGAAGATGATGTCCTTGAAATAGTTTCAGTGTATTTCGAGCTTCATAATATCGAAGACCTAGAATTAGAAATAATAAACTTGCAAAGTGATATTATTTTAAAAGCGCATAGTAATGATAAAATGTTTTGGAACTTAGTCGATGAAAATAAGTATCCTATTTTAAGGAAATGTGCACTAAAAATTTATTCATATTGTGCAACAACATACAATTGCGAGTCTTTGTTCTCAAATATGAAATATTTGAAATCAAAATACCGAACAAAGCTTAATGACTCACATTTAGATAATTGTTTAAGGACCGGGAACTCTAAATATATCCCCAATTATAAGAAATTAGCTGAAAATATGGACACCCAAGTTTCACACTGAATTATATGTATCATTATGTATGACACCAACAAAATAAAGGTATAAAAAATCTGTTTTTAATGCCTATTTATACCTGTTGATTATCTGTAAAATATGCGCCCTCGGTGATTTTCAAATTTAGTATTGCGCCCTTAAGGACAAACAGGTTGCCGACCCCTGATCTAGATTACCGTAATAATTATTCCTTTAATTTTCCATTTTTGTAAGAAATATTTATTTTTTCATTAAAGTTTTTTGTACTCCATTAAAGGACAGAACAGTTCTTACTCAACCCCCTACCCCCGTCCCCGAGTGATTTTTATAAACCACGAGAAAAAAAATCTCCTCGACACGCCAGCTTCAATCGACGCTTCAATTATACTTATATATATTGCATGTTTAAATTCATTTTACCTTTGTAAAAATTTCGAGCCATTGATCTTTTAAATGTGTTCAAGACTACTTGTGAAGTAACAAAAGTATAAAAAACCAGATTAAAAAAGTCCCTCGTCTTCAATTGAACATGCATTAATTCATATTTAAGATATTTTTGAACGAATGGGCAAAAAAAAATTCTAAAAAAATATAAATGTTTATAAGTTATTTTTATTAGTGTATACTTTATAATGATGAATAATTAAAATGTAAAACACTATATCTAACCAAAAATATTGTCACATTCTGAAGATTCTAGAGGCATATGCTGGTGTATCAGTACAGATAGAGTATACCTAGACGATAGGAAATGGGGCGTGATTGAAAATATAAGGGTTGCCTAAATGAAAAGTGTACAACCTTAATAAAAAGAATTTTATTGGAAATCAAAATAAATCATTTTGTGGGTTGTAACACAAGTCGCATCGCTTCGGCAGCTTGTCTATGTCTTCACTCTAGAAAGATTGTGGTTGATTCTTGAGGAAGACCTGCCTAGATTCCTTCCCTTCATAGTCCAAATAGAAACATTATACTATCTTAAATGGCCTAAGGGACTAGAAAGTATACAGTAACAAATACGGACTGTATAGGTAGGTATACCAACATTTCCCAACAAATTTCTTTTAAAGTCACTTTGATTTCACAGGAGACGCGTGTGGGCGGCCATTATCATAGAGATCCGATATATTCTCGAAAACTTTTGCACCAACTGTTCATAGTCATTCAAGCCAAACGGTGATCGTCATAGATTGCCACTATTCGTCGATAGATGTCCGCATAAAACTCACCTCCTGCAATCAGAAACTAAACTACCGCACTTTGTTTTGATCTGGACGCATCCTTTATGTGGCACGTCTTACTTTCTGTCTTGTACTTTTTATCTACCACTAACAAGTTTCACTGTTAATAATCACTGTTGCATGCGGTGTATTCCTACAGTCCTTCGTGTCCATGTGTAGAGGCTCTGCTATAGCTGCACTCATTCGAACATAATCGCATGTTTCCAAATTTCATTTGGGCATTTCTTATACTTTCTTGGCGTGGTTGTGATAGCACAAAGCACAGAAAATGCATGCATAAGAGGAGAAAACATGTTTATTGTTCTTAATGTAGCAAAAATGGGGAAAAGTATTTGACTGGTGCATGCTATAGATGGTGTTAGGTAAATAGAAGCATCAGCATGTTAAACGAGGACTAATGCTCCCTATGAATCTTCAATTTACCTGCCAATAGAGTGGTGGTAAGATGAAACTTTACACTCGAAAGCTGAGCTCACTGATATGCACCAGGCATACGGGACTGCTGAGTGCAATGGAGGAGTCACACAGTTATTGTACTTCCAGAGTTAACAATGGAGATAAATTCCCAATCACGTCTTCTTTGCACGTTGCACTATAGTTAGTCCGACAGAAGATCCTTCCTCGTAGAATCACAGGAATGTTAAAGAAGGATTAAAATGCCAAACAAAGAGAAGACAGTACTTGATCTTGTTAAGAAAAATTCCAGTACCAGTAAACGAGCTATCCCAGGCATTTCAAGATTTCCCACATAACTTGTCGTAACCCTGTCCTATCTTCGACTGAGTTCACATTGCCCGACGCGCCTGGTGTAGGAGGAAACATATCATCACCAACAAAAGCCATAACAATAATTATTTATTGAAGACAGACACAATTAACAAGCACCAGTTCAATTTATAAGTGGAAACCTTGGAGTGATTCTCTAATACCTAGATTAATCTTGATACTCAAATCTAATACTCAAATCTAATATTCAAATCTAATATTCCCGTCTAAGTAATCTCAACTATCAGAATTGATAAGGAGACGAACTCTTGCTAACTTCGGGTCTGTACTAAATCTAATTGTTTTGATTCCTTTAATGATTAATCTAGTACTTTACTATAATACTATCAAATACGCGCTAACCTTGTTGAAGTGATCCGTAGACGATACTTACATATAGTTTGGCATTTCCTTCTCCCTCTCGCTAACATTTTCGAAATCTAGACTTTATATAGTCGAATTAATAAGCATATAACTATCTCGTGTTTTTCCCGAAGAGGCTGTGAAATAGAATAAATGCTGGCCCCAAAGTTATCCAAGAGGATTAGTTTGGAAATTCACGCGGATAGCCCCGTCACAAACTATCTGCCTGATCCAGCATGCTAATAACATGCACCCTATTACCCTTTAATGACGATCGTTGTCTCTTTAATGTTCTTTCCTCCTAGGTTTTTGCATTACGTCCTCTCCTCGTATTCCTATTCTGTCTTTCTTGTGTTTTGTTTCGTCACTGCCACGCCAGGAATTGCATTTCCATCATCTTGGTTTACTCCATTTGTCATGAAAGTTTGTAACCACTGTACTGACACGCTGTATAAAAATAAATTGTTCCCTCTTTTGCATCGATAATAGCAAGCATACGTTTGGGAAGACTTTTCACTAGTTCTTGATACGTGACCATAGAAATCAACTTCCATGCGTCCACTGGACCATGCTGGAGTGAGTGACAGCGAAGAGGATGGCCGAATTTGCCAAGCTAAGTAATCAGCATTATGATTTGTACCAAAGGAGTTTCATGTAATTTGGATTGTGGTGCTGAGAAAGGCAAACCATTTTTTGAACACCCATTTTATCAAACTATGGCTTCATAAGTCTCGGTGTGTAAATAAAACAATTGTCCGGGTGTAACAGAAATGAGCATTCCCCGAAATATTACAATATAAGTTGGGAGAGAATTGTTGTCCAGAATGTTTACATACATCTGAGACTTTTTTAATTCAATCACACGAACCAAGGAACCTAGGCCAAGCTAGAAAAAACATTAAAACTTATAGCAATCCTACACGTTTTTCGCATTTAATAAAATTAAAAAATATTTATAGTCTCGTTTATTCTTTATTTTCACAATTTAATTTAAAACTATTATTTTATTAAATACTAGTTATTGCTGTAAAGTAATTTTTGTGGTTATTTAAAACACATATATTTATACTTTAGACACTTAACGGCTTCATAAAAATAGAAGGAAATAATTAATTTTCGAATCCCCAAATATTGTTAATTAAATGCATTGCAAAAATTATCTAATATTTATTGTTTACCTCCAATAATTATGTTATGTCTATTTGAATTTCATAATAAAGTTATTGTGTGAATCACACTATTTAACATCTGCATGAACAAAAATGTCTTATTCTTGTAAACAATTAATCTCGGAAAAACAATGAAGGTTCTATGTTTCAAAATAACAAAAGCAATTTTCATTATAAGAGAGTGTCAATAACAATCAATTTTTGACGTATGTACTATTTTTATCACTTACTGAATACTTAATGCAATTTAAATGCAGATGAGAAAACAAGGACTTCTAGGAGAACAAAAATTAAGACACAATATCTTTAGACAAAAAAAGTACTCTTAATATGTTTTTGATTTGCCCTGAATAAAGTATTTTATATCAAGTATTTTTTAATTAAAATTCTAGGAATGCATTTATATATAATATGCATTCATAGAAATTCCTTAAACTGTATTGAGGAATAAATAATTCTTTTTTTAAGAAAACTCTTGAGAAAAATGGCTCTTTATAGCGTCATAGAAATTAAGAGAAATGCATATTTTTTCCATTCACACAATATTTATATATATTTTTTATTTTTATATTTTAAATAGAAAATTATATATATATATATATAATTAGATTCAGATATAAAGCTTTAGAAACTGTTGCCATATATTTTATTTTAGAAAAAGGTTCACAAATTTATACCTACAAATTGAAATAAGAAAATAAGTTTTGTGTTTCTTATAAAGATATAATAATGCACGTTTAGAAAACTTTAAACATTAATTTTAGTAATTTAGAATATTATTATTTTACGAGGAAATAAATGGATTTAAATTAATATATATATTAGTTTTTTTTTTTGGAGTGTATGAAATTTTTTTGATTTAGTGTATTAAAATTGTTAATTTGTTAATTCAATCAGCTTATTACAAAATTTAAAAATTTTAATGTGTTAAATATGCTTTTAAAACTTCTGTAATCATTACTTATGAAAAAATCATAAAATCTTTCATACGTTTCTCAGAAACAAATTTCCTGTAATATAATCTCTCATTTAAAGGCCCAGTGTCCTGATTTTCCATTATAGAATACGAATTAAAATTGTTAAAATCATAAAATAGTACAGCTTTAGAAAACATAATGGGTTCTGTTCTGGTCAATTGACTTTTTTTAATATTTTGTATTATTGCTCTTGGTTTTCTATTTTATAATTTAAACTCCCTCTGCTTTAAAGGGTATTTAATCTGTTCTTCATTTCTTGTATTTATAATGTGTATATATATATATAATACATATATATTCACTGACATAGCATTCCTGTATAAGTCAATCTGCCAATTATTTAAATCTAAATTGAAAGCAGAACGTAAATAATTTCCGGGCCCTAGAAGTATCACACGAATCTTACAGAAAAATGTAAACAAAATGTACACAGCAAAAATGACGAATTATAAAGTAAAACTGATAGAATCAAATGAATGAAAGTGGCATTCAGCTTTACTGGAAACAATCTGGATGAAAAGTTAGGGGCACTGATTTTTGGAGCACACGCAATTTAATTTCCAATTCTAAATTTAATTAAGTAAATTGTATGTAGTCTAGAGTTAGCGAGAAAGTTCTAAAACATCATGGAAAAAATGTTTTCCGGATGAAAGACTCCTTCGTTGCTAATTCTAATGAAACTTGTTAAGTGTCTGGAATGTATCACCGTGACGGCTCTTTTCGGAATCAACAACTAAAACATAATGACTAACCGCACTTAGCTTTCTAGAATATCGATATTTGTCACATGTATTTTCTGAATGAACGTAAAGTTTTTAATTTGCAAAAAAGCCATCTTGAAAAAGTTTATTTTAGCATAAAAAGTAATATATATATATATGTACTATTGAAACTTGTGTGAAAAGAAAACAGCTTCTAAAAAAAACAAAAGAAAAATACATACATATTTTTAAAAAAATCTGATCCTCACACAGTACAAAAACTTATGAGGATTTTTTTTTTAGAAATGAAGATTATTTTTCTATTTTTTTATTTGAAATTATTTTCCAAGAATGTGTTTAATTGTAATTTTAGGTTGGCTTAGACTGTTATATATATTCTAAAAAATATTTATTATGCAAGAAAAATTAGTTGGTAATGAAGGTTACTTATGGTGATTACAGTATATTAAATAGTAAAATTTTTGCCTTTATATAAAACGGTTAATTTAGAAAAAATAAGCTACATAAATTTAGTCTGCATTATTTTGTACTTCAGTAAAAACAAAATACTGCATTTATATATATTTAAAAAATATATTATTAGAACTTCTGAATCTAATTAGAAATTTAATTTCAATGTAAAATAATTGCAAAGACTGAAGTATGAATTGAATTTTGTGCTGAAAAGAACATAACCGGATACCCTTTAGAAAAATATTTTTATGGATACATTCTGTTCTTTCTCAATTATATCCTATAACCGCTCTACAAAAAATTATATGGACATAGGATTCATAATAATCCACACACACACACACACACACACACACACACAAAAAAAAAAAAAAAAAAAAAAAAAAAAAAAAAAAAAAAACACACACACAACACACACACACAACACAACACACACACACACACACTTAATAATAATAAAAACTTAAAAAGCATTTTTTTCACATTTAAATTGTTCAGTTTATAAATATTAACATTGAATTCATCTCTAAAAAAATAAAATATTTTAAAATATTTAGTTGTTGAATATACCTAAATAAATTCTTATGGAAGTTAGATACAGTAATCTTTTACCTATAAAAATTTTCAAATTATTTAATACACTTAGTGTGGTATTTATCAAAAAGGCCAGATATAAGTTATATATATATATAGTTGTGTGTGTTATTTTAAAATGTGTGTTTTCAATAATTATGCTTTGGGTAAATCTTTTTCCATTAGTTCCTTATGCTCTTTCTGAGATATGTATTTAAAAAAAAGAAATAGAAACTTGCATCACACAGGCTATAAAACATATGTGAATCTTCAGTCAAATGTATGTGATTTTTCAATAAAGGAAATAAAACGAACAGATGTCAATTGTCTTCTTTTGTGTAATATTTGTAATACTGTAAACTAGTAAATATAATTTTAATATACAAACAAAATTAACACTCATACAGATTCAGTATAAATGTTTTACTAATTTTAGCCCTAGGTTTGTTGTAGCTAGGAGTAATAAACTCTAAAATAATTTATTTTATTTTCATAAACTTCGAACTCAAATAGTTTTTATAGAATAATTTTCAATTTAGAATATTGTTACTCACCGTTTGTAAAATTGAAAAATTGAACTTAAGTGTTTGGCAAAAGTATACAGTTTCATTAAGGAAGGCTAGAATTTGGATAAATATTTATTATTTGATTGTTTTTTTTATAATTGCTTGTTATTTCCAATTTTCTATGCTTTTTTAATGTTTAGTCATTTGTTAAAGAAAACATTAAAGAAAATACAAAGGTTATTTTATAATTCAATTCTTAAAGATTATCTTGATTTTCATGCAGGTGTGCAGTTCGTAAATTTTGACTAAAGTAGCTTGTTCGAATTATTTTTATTCTTTAACATCCAATATAGAACCTCACAGACTCTAAACTACCATAGTGATTTATCAGTCTTCTGGTTTGCATTACATACTAAATAGATTTGGTCATTTATGATTTTTCAGTTTCTGAAGAATGTAACCGTTGGATAGTACTAACTGTCCCGATACATATTAGATTTCTTAGAAAATGAAATAAACTTACATTATTTCACCCATAGAAAATTTATATTTTTCTGTTTGGGTCTCTAATATTTAATTTTTTTTCAATTGTATTCCATATATTGTAATTTTAAAGTTTACGCCTGCAGTTCTACTCACGTATGTAGTTTTTTTTAGTAAAATTGATCACTGTTTCGAATTATGCATGGTCTAAAATACATTTTTACATCATATTGCTTGATAAAGAGGCAATGAATACGAGCATGAAGAAAAAATGTTCGAAAAGAAAAACATGATTTTGAATTAAATTCTTCCAGTAAATGCTTCATTTTATCATTGAAATCAAATATATATGTCTGTATTTAATTTTTTCAAAACTTAAATCGAAAATACCAAAAACTTCGCGGAATTTCAATTATTTTTTTAAAACAAATTAAAAATTATGTAAATTTTATTGTCTTACTTATTGAGTAATCTTTATAGTGAAAATTAATTACTCAGAAGTTGCTATAAATTCTTTTAAGATTTAAGTGCTTAAAATTAGAAGTTTTAGAAGATTTTAACTTCTTAGCCTTAACGAACGCTGTAAATAATTTGGTTAACAGTATTTTAAAATTAGCTAAGGTTTGAACAAGATTACTTAAGATAAGATACCTTACATAATCTGCTTGGAAACACAAATTATATTAATTAATACAGTGTTACTTTAGAAATAATATTCATAACACGATTTGGAACTGTTTATAAGTTAAAGCATTATTTATTTGTTCATGTATAATCGGATTTAAGAAAGAATAAATCTCTTGATAAATACCAGTTGAAGTTGGAATAATTATAATGGTTTATTCATAACTATTTGCAGAGAAGGAAATATTTGTCAGTTAATTCCTAGATGTTGTATATATTTTTTAAATCCTTTATAATAGTTAAGTAAAAACTGTATTTATTCTAACATTTTATTCTCACGTTTAATTAAATTAATCATAAAATCTAATATATCGATGTAACACACCTGAATTTTTTTTAAGTACAAAAGCAATTAATTTAAACTAGAAGCTCTGTGTATCAAAGATGCGTTTAAATTTATGTATGAATTAATTTTGGAGATTACACCTTATGTATTTAACATTTTCCATTCTGTATTAAAGTGTATTCAGAGTAAGGCGATTTAAGATGCATTTTCCAATGCATAAGTATAATATGCATATTATATTATATATATTACAAAAGAAATCAAGACATTTTCTAAAACATTCATTGATTGATTTTCTTCGAAAATTTTTAAGGTATACTACAAAAATTAATACTTACATACCAAACATGTTAGTACAAAATCCATTACTAGATGTACGTTTGAAATTTTTTAAAATATCTGATGTATCCATTGATCAGGAATTTATAATAAATTTTCAGATGTAATTATCTATTTATAAATTTGAAAACCGTTTTATAAATTATTAGTTGGTCTTGATAAATAGATATATTGATTTTATCTTTGCTTTCAAGTATTATAAGCAATTTTTTCCAGACCTTAATATTAAAAATATACATAAGTATTTGATACAAAATTTATCGAATCTAGACAACTATAATCGATAATTATGTAGCATTTGATATCAAATGGGCGAGAAAATGTTTGAAAAGCGAAGTTCAAAAAAAATGGTGCTATAATTTTAATTATAAATAATTATGCTCTAAGAAACAGAACAAAACAGAAAAAGGATAAGTGATAAAAATGTTGCAATGTTTTAAATGTTATTCATAATTCTTTTTTTTCAAAGAAAAAAATGTTTTCTGTGTATTTTTTCTAGTAAACTGACTCTTGTTTTTTTATTTTTTTAACAAACATTCAAATAACCCTTACGAGTTTTTTATGCGTCACATCAATCAATGCAAATCATTGAAGAAAAGGATTAAAAGATTGATCGCATAAAAACATATATCAGTCCACTGAGTAATGAGAACAAAAACAGTGCTTCCAAATGGTCAATTATATATATAATATATATCAAGTAAGAAATAATATCCTAAAGAAGGGAGAAACGATGATAAAATCAGGGTTCCATCCGAATGTAAACCGAAGAAAAACAGTTACTTTGGTCGGAACGAAAACCGGAACTGAACCGAAAAAATTATCCGAATTATTTCGGTTCTATATATCATCAGTACTTTGTTATAGTAATCAAATAATCGATTTTTTTTCTATTTAACGTTAACCACATAATTATCATCAGTACACGTACGTTGCTTCTCAATTTCCTGTTTTGTTGTTCACTACTACTTTTCTGTTTCAGTTTCGCTCAAAACTACTTGTAGAAGGCAGTTTAATTTATTTGAATGAACTAAAAGTACAGATGGTTTAAAATAAGAATATAAATAAAATATTAAAGTATTCATTCGGAACTGAGCTGAATTTCGTTATTTTTGCCAGAATGGAAACCTGAAGTGAAACTATATATATTTTTTAACTGTACTCGAACGAGAAAACTGGTACTAAACAAATTACTGTTAGAAATTGTGGTTAAAACAGTGCGGTTTGCTAGAGAGGAATTAAAAGAAAGTCAGCATTTATTCAAGGGCAAACACATTTTTAGTTAAAAATATCATCACTAGAGGGCACTGACAATACAAAACACAATGTACAGGACATCAGTACGCTCCATTAATTTATTTTTACGATATCAATTGTTCAAATACTTCTAGAACATTGTACGACACAAAGAAGGTGGTCCTGTTCCCACCAAAGATAGTCAAAATAAATCGTTTTACTGGATTGGCAATGGAGATGCACCATTCTGCATAAAAATTATTACAGATAACAAACCTCTTGTATTTAATTGGGCTACGAACAAAAATAATTTTGCTCCTAAAAAAATGTGACTGACTTCCTTGTTATCAAATGTAATTTATGTGCTCCAGAAATTTCTCAAAGTGTAAATAATATGTGTATCAAAAATTGAAAACGCCACTCTTAATCTTGGCAAATTATTAATTAATGCTTATCAAGTGTAAAAATTGTAGATCCACTTGCATTGTAACAAAAATGCCTTTGTTTTTATAAAATATTTTTTTAATAGACTTGGATATATTGTTCATGATAGCGTATTTACTTAGAAGGATAAAATGTTTTTAAGTCAACTACCTCAACACACAAAAAGAAATATCAATAAGCTCGAATAAAATTGATAAATCCTCTATAGACTTAAAGATTTGGAAAAGAAGAAATGTTGGTAACTAGTTTGTTGATTCTTTGAAAATAAGGTACATTCCACTGATAACTATTTATTTGAGGGGGCTTTCATGCTTGATATAAGAATGAAACTGCAAATTTTTGTACGATCAAATAAAATAAGTCTTAGGAAAGAATAAGTTTCTAGAGAACGATGTGAATTTATACAATAGTAACATTTCATTACTAAAAATAACTGGTCCTATTGAAGTAGCCGTAAAAATTTTAAAGGAAATAAGATTAAAGAAAGCAATTTATATATTTTACTATGCGTAGCACAAGTAATAGAATTTCGCTGAACAAGAAATGTGGGTCGTAAACTTACGTACATCTTAACCTCTTCTACCTCAAATGGATAAAACATTCCTATAAAAGCAACCAAAGGAAATGGACGATACTTTTAGAATTACAATTTATTACATTAAAAATGATTTAAGTTTATTTCTTAAATAGATCTATATAAAATGTAATTTTTTTCAAATTGTTTTCTTACAATTAAAGTTCAATTTTAAAATTAATTCAAACCAAAATCCTTACCCACCAATATATATTTGAATATTTACTCACATTCGGTCCCGATATAAGTCAGGTGTCCACCATTATGTGTGTTGTCACAAGAGGGATGTCATCATCGAGTATCATAGAAATGGCCGATACTTAGGAGATGTATCTAGCGAGAGAGTCAAATTACTCCAGACCGATTGTCTCCTGTGCCATTCAAAAGTAGAAGGTGGATGGTTATTATCAGAATATATGTCCATAGTCGGCAGACTCACGAAACATTAAGATATACACTGACAGATACTGTCCAAAACAATTTGGAAAAACCGCACCTTACCAATGGCACACATTCATCAAGAGTTTCACCAAACATATCCAGACTTTTTTATTTGGATGAATATAATCTGTAATAAAAAGAACTCATCAGCTTGTAAGGTTTTAAGGTTGTTCTGTCACCCATAAGATTTTGATCACATAGTGCAACCAAGCTGCTCGCTTATAGTGGCGCAAATCATATCGACAGAGAACCGTAAGTCAGTAGAAACGTTTCCTCTAGAGCAGTGGTCCCCAAAGTGGTCCGACGTACTTCTAGCGGTCCTCAGTATCCATCATGGGGTCCATGGAAAATCAAAAAATTGATTTGGGGGTCATTGAACAACGTCAGGGGTATGCGTAATGTTTAATGTAATAACAAACTCAGACTCCAAGATCTCAGATCAGATTATCATACTATGCATTTTCCCTTGAGAATCCGTGGGCATGTTTTGACTATAAAAAGAAGTTCATGGGACAAAAAGGTTTTTGGAACCACTGCTCAAAAGTGATGAATACAGGTTCAACCCCTACCGTTTGGAGAGTGGGGTCTTTGTCTGGTATCTGCCAGAGAAACACCTCCTACCAGAAGCATTTTGACAGCAGTTGTTTCGGTGGAGAATAAATTATGGACTGGGTATGGTTTTTCCTGGTTTCTTCAAGAACGATTGGTTCCAATTCATAAGCTCAGCATTCACACATTCTGCTCTATTTTAGATGACAGTATGCTTTCTCTGTTGTGGCAGTTTAATGGATTGGACCTATGCTACCTCCAGAATGACAACGCTAGCTGCCATGTTGCGAGGCTCCCCATGCGCTGAAATGCTACCAGTGGGGTTGATTAAATGAATTGACGTATCCAGAGTTCAGACCTGAACTCAACTGAATAACACTGGGACGAGTGAAATTGCCAAATTAAGGGAAGCTATAATCGTCCAAAATCAGTGAAGGAACTTAACCGGTCTTCTCCAAACCGAATAGAAAACAAGTAACATAAACAAAAAACACTTTAAATCAATTCCTACTTAGGTCAACAAAGAAAATTTTTATCTTTGTTATTTCTTATTAAATAATTATAATTAATATAAATATGCATATACATATGACAGAAACACAATATTAAGTAGCAAAACACTTTTTAAATTAACATTAACATTGTTTTCACCGCATTAAATTTACAATTGCATTTTTTTAATTAAAGTTTAATATAATAGGTACAAATTTATCTTAAAACCAGTATAAAAGGAATGCTGACGTCTAAATAGTATATGATTATTCAGCACTAGTTAAATCTTTTGTACAAATTTATATATATATACACAATATATAAACAATTACTGTTTCATCCAATGATGCTTCAGTAATATCGACTGAAATATATCTCTTTAATTATTAGAACTTAATTAATTAATTTTATTAATGAAAAAAATTTGAAAACACTGTTTTAACATCAAGTGTAAAGTAACGTATTTGAATTTGGTAGATGAATAAAAATGATTTTATTGAGAATTGAAAATTTAAATATGATACATAAGTAAATATATATAGGGTGGGTGCGAACTAATAGTAAGAATTGGAAAAAAAATATTTGTTTGATGTTATACAAGGGTTTGAAGAAAATATGCCAGGAGGATTGAGAGAGAATGTGATTGATTCTCATGGAGGCTCTACTAACTATTAAATTTCAATAAATGTTTTCTTTTCTTTTCGTAACATCTTTTCAAACATGTATAAATATATAGAGTACTTCTATAATTTAAAGTTAAATAAAATAAGCATATTTAGGAAAATACGAAAAAAATTGATAATTAACTGTAATGCCCGATTAAAATAGTTTCTCAATGAACAATATATTTTGCAGTCAGATTTTAAAAAAAAAATAATTTTCAAATATGAAAAAAATTATTTTACTTTTGTTCAAATTTAAAACTTTCATATAAATGGAATTTGTGAATGGTTACAATAATATATATAATAAACAAAGTATTTGATCTACATTTTCTATGAAAATAGGATATTCTAAGGCTATATAAAAAATGTATAATTTTAAAGAATTTTGATAAAAAAAAGTTGCTAATTAATTATAAAATAAATTTGAATAATTTACTAAAGCAGAAATACAGAATTTATAAAAAAATAGCATTTATATTGTGCTGTGCTTGGATGACCCAAAGTTTATATTTCAAATCATTAAACATATTAAATAAAATTGATTTTATAGTTATTTTTTTAAATTTATAATTACAACTATAATTTATGATATTAAATACACAAATTGATTGAATACTTATTGAATGCTGTAATTTATATTATTCTATTTATTTTTCTGAATCATTAAAATTTTTATGCGATTAACAGAAAAAACAATATAAATTACTTTATAAGTATTCTACATTTTTGACGCAATTAATGATATTTTGACATTTTATACATATTCATTTTCGTTTAAATTAAATGAAACATTAACTATTACCGAAAAAATTATTTTTACGATTAAAAGTAGTGTAACAAATTATCAAAAATCAGTTAAACACTTAGTTTAACTGAATAAAACAGTTTTTCTTAAAATTCTCTTACAATCTCTTAATATAGATAAATCTGATGTTTACTTGATACAAACATATAAGAGAAATCAATCAATATTATAAATAATGTAAGTGAATGTCTCGTACATTTCGAACATTAGAGCCTTTTTCAAAAGTCCAGAGAATATATTTCTATACAGAAAATACCTTCTTTAAGTAAATGCTGGTTTTACTACCTCGAGATAACCTATGCAATCTTCTTTTTCTCCACTGGGACTTACTATCTTGATTGCTGCACTCTTGGAATACCATAGCAATCTTTTCCGGCCCTTTTTCGTCATTTCATTCCCCTTTTGTATTTTTTTTCACTTATAGTGGTTTGTATGGACCAGGGGTCGGCAACCCATGGCAACCTGTACAATTCTCATTGGCCCTCTGCACTACTGTACAAATTTGTCAATTTTGAGTTGATGGATTTTGATGAATTTGTAATAAACCTTTTTTATAGAATTAAGAAAAATCTGAAAGATAAATTTACAACTTTTTGTGGACGTGGGTAGCCTAGTGGTTAGAGCATCGGACGCCAGACCGGAAGGCCTCGGTTCGATTCCCGATGCCACCAAATACTCACCGAGTACAAACGGAAAACGCGCTCGTAAAATCTGTGGATCCGAATGGTGTCGCCATCTATCGTGAACAAAATCGTGCTGTCACCTTCATGGGCTCAAAGGCTTAGGCTAATGACAGACGTATCTCTAGTCCGTTGCCATGATGAATTTCGTGGGCCTCGGTTTGACTACGTCAGACAGGTGGCATAAGCAAAAACAACAACAACTTTCTGTAAATTATTGAAAGATGTTACTGGAGAACTTAAATTGTTTGAAAAAAGAGAGTTGCGTGTATTATGCTCACCATTTTAGGTTCTACATATCTAAGTAGGAAATCTTTCCTCATTTAAATAAAAATATTTTGAGTCCGCAAGGAAATTGCTTAACAATGAATGCTTAAAATCGCGTCAAATTGAAAGTCATGAATTGTACTCCTGATTTTGCTTTATGAAAGTAGAGTGGTGCAAACACTAGTCTTGAACTAAGATTTTTGTATTTATCTTTTCATTTAACAATTGTGATGGATCTATACAAGTCCTTATTCACTAATCCTCTTGGGGAATCTTTGGGGCCAGCATTCACGCTAATTCACAGCCTCTCAAGAAGAAACCCTGATAATTAAATTATTTTGACTACATAGAGTTTAGGTTTTGTAGACGTAAGATAGAAGGAGCAGGAGAGCTGTTGCGGTGATACGTAAGTGAGAATATTAGAATATTTCATTGAGTATTTCACAAACATAGCGTGAAGTAAAGAAGTTGCTAAGATAATAAATTATTGGATTAACGATCTAAAGATAGATTGAATTAGATTTAGTAATCAGATGACTAGCGCTTGTTCATTTTATCTAGTTCACTTAGTCGTGTTTACTTAGAGTTGTTCGCGTAGAATAGATTGCTCTTTTTATATATCACTCCTAGGGTCTCCTTTTGTAGTTTCACTTGTGATTAAGTGTGTTTGAAGAGAAGTAAAATAATAGTTATTATGGAAGTTTCGAGTGATGCTTTGTTTTCCCCCATACCCTTTGGTAGGCAAGACAGTGAAGGAGTGGTGCCAAATCGGTAGCGCTCACACAATAATGAAGAGAAATGCTTATATTTTACGTTGTCTATTTCTAATTTTAACAACATTTGAAAATACGTAATACATGTACGATTTTTATTTATTTTTATTTTTGTTGAAGAAAAAGTTAAATTACATACTGTTTATTTTTATGTTTAGAAATATCTTTAAATGAGGTAAAATTAATAATAAAATTAAATAAAATTGCAAATCTCTATTATTGTCCTCTATTCTCTAACTCTGCAGGCATTATCGCAGGAATCAAAATATTCCAAACGTACCGTATGGTATGGGGAATCTTATTGGTAAATTGGTTTGGGACGCCACAGTTAAAAGGTTGCTGACCCCTGATATAGACCATAGATCGGCTGCGGTGACCGGGCGATTATGGTTGAGAAAAGGTGGTGGGCGTTGTACATATCCTGTCGTTGGTACATATCTTAGTGCTCCTTAAGACTCTCCTAATAAAGGGAACAGGTAACAGAGAAAGTAAGTAAATATCCGATTAATAGTTATCATGTTAGGAACTGATAAAAGCCTGTGCAAATACAATCAACTTGCAACATTTTGTAACGCTTGTCAGTTCCGGCTTCCCTTTAATCCCCCTTGTCTACCCTCGGACCCGGCTAGATGTGTGGGAAGAATTGAATAATCAATCGACATGATTCACTCTAATTATTTACTGTCACAAAATATCAAGCAAGCACAATAATAATCCAATTAAGAACGATAATCAGTATCCAGAGCGCGAAGGTGAGACCCGTTAGCCTGGGGATAATATTACGGACCCTCAACTGATTCCACGATAACCTATACAAGCTCAATTTCAACTCCACCGCGCTCTAATAAGTTACTCTTTAACTTCTATTTAAATAAGGATCACTATACCTGTACTCTTGTGAAGTCCTACTGTTAAGGCCTTGAACGGCAATCTTTAAATGGATTCGATCACCCCCGAGTGATTCTTTCTTGGAATTTTTTAAATGATACTCTTATAAATTTAAATTTGCACTTAATAAATTCACGAACCTCCACTCGACAACTAACTCTCAAAACTCTAATACAGAATTTATATAACAAACTTAATTTGCATAAAAACGTTTTCTTCCTTCGGTGAAAGTTGGTTGGTCAAAATATTTCCCCAGAAGAGTCCCCAAGGGGTTAGTCATAGACTCGAATAGATCCGTCACAATTTTAAATACAAATTATATATAAATATGTGCAACATACGACAATAAAGTACGATGAATAGTCCAGCAACGTTAATGCAGATGAAATATTAACGAAAGTTTTTCCTAACTGTCCTTCGAAAGTCACCTCCCATAACAACGCATTGCTGAAATCTGCTATATAGCCCTTGAAACTTTCCAAGAAGTCTTCTTTTGGAATGGAGTTCAAAAATTAGCTCCATTTCGTTGAATGTCAGCGATATCGTCAAATCTCTTTCCTTTTAAAACGAGTTTGAGTCGTGAGAATAGGAAGGAGTCCGGAGGATTGAGATCTGGCAAGTATGGGGGTTGTTCAATTTGCACATCACCCTCTTTTTTTTACCAAGAACTGTTTGACGATATTAGCTGTGGGAGCGTTTTGTTTCGCCAGTATTGCCAAATCAGCCGGTCTGATTTCATTCACCAAACTTTATAGTCAGAGGTTGAATATTATAGTACAAAATATAACAACCCTTTTTTAATCGTCATTATCTAGTTAGAAACTCATAATGCTAGCTCAATAAATGACATGGCACTGTCGAACCACTGTGTAAAGAGGCTGATACACGTTAATTCTTCGAATTTAGAGTAGTGTAGATATTTGGAGACGACAATTTCAGTTTTCGTCCTCGTCATTTGGGAGAAGTTCAAAATTTACGATGTCCTGTTATGATCCTGTCTTTTTTTTCCTCTATCGGAGATTTAACATGATTTCGTGTGTCATTGTTTTCAGAAATAGTAAACAAAATTTATCTTGGTTCAGATATTTATTAAATATTATTAAAAGGGACACAAAAAAAAAATCAAAAGAGAAATTTAAATCGCTTTTCTAAATGGAACATTTTTTTTTTTTTGCATTTTCATTTCTCTACTTTCCCGTCTCTCTATTCCTGCTTTCTTTTCATTGCGTATACATTCTCCTCACTTCAAACGACTCTCCTTCCTCTCCGCGTGTCCTTTTTTCCCGTCTCAAGTAACTGTTCCCAGCTGCACAGAATTCTTGTTCTCAACCTTGGCTAGATGTGAAATGCCAGCTCAAACCGTTGCCGAATACGACGTTAGATCTTCACAGGTCCGTTGCTAATAGATCTCAAGTAACTTCAGATTATGATATTAATAAACTTATCAATCAATAGAAGAGAAAATAATATATATTTACTGTGATTTTTGGACAATAGGCAGTTTTATAATAAAAATGTTTTAAAAAATGGTGCAAAACGGCATAAGATATTAGAAAAATATAAAGTTTGAAAAAAGATAAAGAATTTCTTATATATAAAAAATTAAGTAAATCAGTGTTAAAATTTAACTTTACTTAAGGTATCCGATTGGTTGCGAGAACTTTTTTTTTTTAAAAAAAAGGAGATATGGGGATATTTTTGTTATTTTTGATTTGTTTAGTGCATTTTTAGAGAAATGTGCTAAAATTAAGAAGGGAAAAAGAAATTATTATTACTAAAATGGGAAAAAATTGATGAAAATTGACAAAAATAGCGTAAACGCGGTCCATTCTGCACCAAAGGTTTATAGACAAATTTTCAGTTTTTTCAATCTAATGTGTTGCTATATTATTCTATTTTGAAATGACTTTCAGGATAAGATATATTTTCTTTTTTATAAAAACTAGAGCACTTTATCTCGGTTACTATATTAAAATGCTTAAAAAGACAGTGATTATATTCACATAAGGGAATGTAAATTTTGTAATAAAACAGTGATTGATAAATATGAAGGTTAAAACAATTCTACTATTATTCAAAACTTACAGAAAAAATTCAGTTAATTATGTTCAAAACTTTTTGAGCAATCGCTGACCCCGTTTGATTATTTTCAAAAAATCACATTTCGAGTAAAACGCGTTTTAAAGTAATGGCATCTGCTTTTACTAAAACACTTGTAGTTTTTGTTCTAGTGAACGGAAAATGATACACTTGGTATTTTTATAAAGCTAATAAGATGGCCCATAAAATAAAATCATAAAAAAATTTGTCAATTTTTGGCAAAATTCACAATTTTAGGGTAGTCGGATACCTTAAGAAAAAAAATAGGCATAGCTACATTTAATCATGCATGTGATACTTATATTACTGCTATAATGAACACAAACTTATATTCCCTTTATAATTATTTTGCATTATTAGTAATGTGTATTTTTTTAAATTAGCATTTTGATATTTGATCTTAAAATTTTAAATAGATTGCTAATTCATCTATAAAAATATCTTCTACAAATGAAATAATATGATTTTATATATTATTACTTACTATATAGTTTTAGAAATATATACCTGGCAGTGAAACTACTTTATATTTCTTGCAGTTTTAGAAATACGTAATTATGTTATAAGTCTGGAAAAGAAAATTAAAATGTTCAGTTTTATATTTAAGGTGTTCATGCGATTATATTTGTTCGGGTTATGGTAAAGTAGTATGCAAATGGACATATTTTTCAAATGTTTACATTAAAGTTATTTTTTTTAACTATAATAATTGAAATTGCCTTTTATTTGTGATTCGAAATTTTTTTAACCTTTTTGAATTTTTATTTTGAAAACAGTGATATGAGGTTAATTTCGTCAAAAGGCTTCAATTAATTTCACTGCACTCTCTAGAGAATTATGCTTGGAAAAATGTTATGGTTTTGCAAAAATAAGAAGTTTTTAAAATCTTGAAAAATAAACAGAAAAGTGCAAAATAACATAATATATATGGATTTTTAGAATTTCTCCCTGTTATTCTCTCTCTCCCATTTACATACAATATTACCTTTTATTCGTTAATATTTTTTTTTAAAAAAAGAATCGTGTGCAATTTGATCAAAACGTTTACAATTTATATATAAACTTCATTACACTCTTATTTTTCTTCTTTACATTCAATGTGTTTATTTTAAATAAACTTAATAAACAAATTGAATAAAAATTCATTTTCTTGAATGATGTTGTGTGAGGCAGTAGAATATTAGTTTGATCATAAAACTTCAGGTATCATAATAAATGTAGCTCTAGATTGTAAAAATAAAAATAATCTAGATTTTCAAGTTTCGAGCTGGGAATTATATAATAAGTTTTATTTCGGAAATTGGTTTAATATAACGGTAACAAATAAAACACTAAATACGTATTTACATATAGCATTGTAACTGGAATATAATTTTCAAATGCTACATTATAATAATTTAAGTAAACCTTTGATAGCTCAATGTTTGCATGTTTAACCTTACTTATGAAAAATTTTAATAATCATATTTCATTTTGAAACCTAAAATGCCTTATAAATAATATTAAATTAATATCCACTGTGAATGTTTTTAAAATTCAATGAAGTTTTAAACTTATTGGCTTTTCTTGGCATCTTAAATGGATTATATTAAATTTTCCTCATATTTTACCGTAAGCGAGCAAAATTCAAAGATCGAATGATAAGCAATGTTAAAAACATTCCAACATATTTACCAAAATTTATGTTTAGAAATATTTATGAAGAATGCTATATATATATATATATATGGCGCGTTGTCTCTGGAAAATATATAATTTCCGACTACATGTTCATTTCCTTTAGCTCTAGGACTTTTTCATTTATCAGTTCTGATGGTATCAAAACAAATTGTTTTCGGAAATTTTATTTCGAGTTTATTTCAAAAACAAAATTGTTTCTTACTTTTTTTCCCCTTAAACAACAAAATTATGCATATTTTAACGAAATCATCTGAAACATGTTTATTAAAAACTTTGTTTTCGTGTAATGCTGAATATTTCTCAGAAAATACTAAGATCATTTTTGTTTTTATTTTCTTATGATTTGTTTAATTTTCTTGTTTGGTTTATGCGATTAAAAGATAGAGCTAGAAAAGAAAATTTTAATATCATAGATTTATCGCTACTGATTCCTACTAAAGAGTTTAAAACAAGTTTTTGTAGAAATTTTAAACTTCAGTAATATATATATAAGACGAACAGGATGAACCTTTTTTTTAACAGTGTAATATATAATATGAATGTTTGATCTCTTACAAAAACTAAGTAATTCAACGAACTTCAACGTAGTTATTTATGTATGGGGGAAATATTGTTGTCCTTTTGAGTAAACAAATATTTTTCCTGTATCAGGATAGTCATATCCGAGTTCGGCAGCATCACGGTAAAATATATTATGCAATAAACATTACTATACTGGGGCCTTCACCTGAAATTATGGTTTGGGTGTCAATGAATATTTCTCCCCCGCTTTTACAATACACATTTGTGATATTCTAAATATTCATCATCGTCTTCTCTGAAGATTTGAAGCGTGTTGTGTAATCCCTAATGTTCAAGGCCTATTCTCTTATATCAAGACTCGTGAGTTACCAAGTTTTAACAGGACATAAAGAGATTGCATTTGACACACAAATTTAAGTATTCTTCTCGCCCACTGTATTGCTCTGGAACCTTGACTTTCTTGCTCCTTCGATCACTCATTCATCGAAATTGTGTCTTTGATGACTTATTAATAACTGGCTCAGCATGTACAGGCATTTACACTTGTTACCAGGCTGTTAATATTTTTAGGTATGATGACTACACAAAATTTGGATTTTTTTCTGCTCCGGAAGACGAGCGATTTTATGTTATATTAGTTTTATATGATTCGAAAGTTAGATGCCAGCTTCAGTGTCGTCCTCGCTATTTGACTGAGGTAAAAAGTTACAAAATATATAAGAACTTCTTGCTTAGTAAGTGCATACTGTAAATATTTTATACAGCATATATTTTAGAGTTATGGAACTTTTGCTTTTTTTAGAGTGGGGATTCATTTATTTAACCTTTAAAACTTGAAGTTAGTATAATGTATTAAAAAAAATGTTGTAAAAATGTCCGGTAAAATTCTTCAAGTATATAAAGGGATGGATAAACTGACTTTAAACCATTTGTTAGAACAATTGTATTACTAATGAAGAAATTAAGGAGAAAATATTTTGGTACAGGATATCTAATACCAAAGAATTGCTGGATTTATGTCAGCTCTTACTTAGGTTTTCGTATCATGTTTCGCATTTTGTGACGATTATTGTTAAATTTGTTTTTTTATTTTCTATTTTTTATTATAACTGTATACTGTATTAGAGGGGGAAAAATCAATATAATTTTTTTTTCTCTTACCGTGCATTTTTCTTCGCATGTATTTGTTCCTCTTTTACGTAATTTATATTTTATAAACTATATAATTAATGTCAACGAACTATATAATACTTATTTAAGTAAGTTCTGCTAAAGCTTGTCTGTTAACTTCTGATAGAAAGAAAATATGTTTGTGTAATGAAGACTGAATGCGGGGGTGGTTTTTCCCAGGGGTCACTCAGAGCCCCTTTTATGTGAGTTTTTTCCCTCGTACAGCCTTAAGGTGCGACATTAATAAACAACCCCTCTCTCGAAGAAAGTTTGTCTGTTTGGAAAAAAATTCATTTTAATTAATTTCTGAAACTAAATATGAGATTATATAGTATGACATTTGAAGAGAGGATAGATAAGTCTTTCGCAATTTTTTTAAATACTGCGTAATATATGTTATTGAAAATAAAATATTTGAAATAAAAGGTTAAACACGAGTTTTGAAGAATTTGATATAATTTTTTATGATTCTTTATTTTATTGAGAAAAAAATGTAAAAATGCTTTCTGAAAGTTTTAGATTTCTCACAATTTTTTATTTTTGTAAATTACTTCTTAAATGTGTTAAATATTACTTAAAATATGTTCAGTCGATGAATACAGAAATTTTGATCTTCCATAAATACATTGTATATATATAATATATCCTAGAGATTTTTTTTACCTAAAATACAAAATATATTAAATCAGTTACACTAGAATTATTTTCACTTGTCCATTATCCCAATCCCAATATCTTTGTAAAAATATTTTAGACTTTCTATAGAACTTTTTGTTGTTGTTATATCTGAATAAAATTTTAGAAGAAAGTTTTCTACGCAAAAATGGATTCTAAGATTATATGTTGAAAGTTTTCTATTATTTTATTTCCACTTAAAAAGAAGAGTTTCTAAGAAAATAATATTTATATATCTCTTTTGACAAAAGTAAACCTCTTCTTATAGAAATTCTGTGAACTTTATATTTTATATATACTGTTTAATAAATAAATTTATATTGATAAAGAAAATTGTTTGGCTTATCAAGTAATTTATTTCATAAGATAATTGTAAAACTTGTTTGCCACTTTCATTTTCTTTAAAAAATTAAATGGAATTTATTGCAAATGCATCTTAAACACCAAGGTAATATATGTATGCATATCTCAAATACACGATTGAATTCAAGATATTAAGCTCTGGACAGTTCAACCTATAAGGTTTATATCATTCAAGAAATAAATTAGAGTATTAGAAAAGCAAGAAATTTTCCGCTAGTCTGTAACATTATAGAATACTTAAAAGTTTCTATGAAATATACAATTCAAATAATGTTCATAGAAATTTTAGCAAATCTTACATGTTGCTTAAAAGATTATAGGAGAAATCACAAAGTAAGCAAACAAGGTAACAGTATTCTATCCTTTCATCCAATCAGACTTAACATCATATGTAAAAGCAATTGATCTTTACTTTACCCCTCTGACAATTCGATATCTTCAAAGTTAGAAATTTGAGCATCTTCCAAGTTCCGGTAATTTTCTATTAGATTGAAGTAGTAAAGGCTTTCGGCGTATTTCATTACATCTTTAAAGTTAGCTCTTTGGAACAAACTTTTTCGCCGTCATATTCATCTTGGGCTGTGGGGTAGGAGTGAACACAGCCAATATTTAGTAAACTGAGGATTGCGGGGATTGGAATATTTATTTCGCCAACGGCAAGCGAGAACAATTGTGCGTGCATTTCAAAAGCAGTGTTTCAAAATGCTCTTGCAGTGTGTCAAGAGAATTTTCTGAAAAAGGTTCCTACAAAAATTCAGTTATTTTTCATTGAAACACACATATCAATAACATTTTATAGTACTAAGCTATTGAATCGAATAAACTAAATCTTATTCATACCCTTTTTTAGAAAAAGGAAAGACTTTATTTGTTAAAAAAACCACTCCATAAAGATTGAATGGTAAAAGAGTGTGGAAAAGAGTGCATTGAATAAATTCATGCTAATATTAAATAGGAAATGATAAAAAAAATTAAATATTCTTAATTACTTTCAAAATACTTATTGCATCTGGATAAAATTGCCATCACTATAACAACTAGATAATGACGTTAATTAAATAATCATTAGCACGTTAATTGAATAATAACTAAGCAATTATATTATTCAATTAACATGATTAGTCAACTTCTAAAAAAATTCTTTTTCTTGTAACTATAATTTGTCACCCTAAAATTCACTCAATTTTCAAATCTAGTTGTAATTTGACTAACATGATCTATGTTATGATTCTTTTAAAAAACGTCAACCAAAGTTACAAGATGGCCATCATAGTTTAGTTTCATTTTTAACTTCTAACATCAATTTGTGCGATGGTACTTTCAAAACAAATAATATATTTCATTTATATTTTGACAAGTTACTGTTGTGGTGTATAATTCAGCTATTTTATTTATTTATATCACAAAAAAGGACGTAGTCTGTAAAAGTGTTTATTAGCTAATCAATTCCATTATTGTAGACACATGTAGCTATTAACTGAACATGTTTACGTTTTTTAAGCCAGTGATAAAAAAAAATTTTTTTTCACGTTTTTGTTTGAAGGCGAAAATAATTATAATTTTTATCAGCTTGTCATGACAAATACTACAATATTATGGGGTTTTTTATATTTAACAAATATCACATACGAGTTAACACTTAGGCCATGCGTACACAAGCTCTCTAGTATTTTTCAACAATACAATCAAAACTACTTTTGCATAACACAAGGCTAAATGTTCATTTGTCATAAATTGACAAGAATCACAAGGAGTAAAATCTAAATAGTCATAAATGCCGAAATAAAAGAGATTAGGTTTAAGCTATAAATTGCTAACAGTCTAAGGCGTGTAATGGCAGCTTTTCTTGGGACACGTCTGGAACACAGATGATGTTCTTGTGAATTCCTGTATCCTGAGATGCTTCCTCTGTTTTCAATTTAAAGTTTTGTTTGAAAATCGTATTTGTAAAATGCCTGTAAAATGAAATCAAAATGCCCTCCTGGCTCTTTGAGCTTTTAAGACTCTTTCCCAGTTTATTTCCCATAATTCCGCAACTGCCAGTATCCTTTAGAAGGAAACTTTTTGAGTTAGATTTTTCAAACCCAGTCTGTATCTCACAATTTACTGTCACTTACAATGGTAATTTTGTGCTCAGGCCTGTAGAGCTGATTTTAAATCAGAAAGAATAATAGCTCTATTAAAAAAAATTATCAACTCAATAAAAATGGTTGAATCGCAACAGCTGTAGAGATAGCTTCAATTTCAACATTAAAAGCAAAATTGCATGAGTTCATAGTAAACAACAACACAAAAGCTTTCAACAAACACGGACTCCGGCAGCATAGTTTCTGTATAGCATGGAACCTTCAAAAACCATATAAATGGGGAATCATTGAGAATCTAGATATAGCTTTCAATAGTCTTTTGGGTTATGTATTTCAATTGTTGTGAGGTTATATCCTGTTTTAATTCTTTCATAACAAACTCGGGTTTATGCAACAAAATGTAACATAAAACAGAAATTTTCATGGGCATGCGCTTCAAAGTCTTTAAAATGTTGAGCTTCTAAATGTTATTGAAACAACACAGTGGTCAATGAGTGACTCTTGCAGTCAGTCCCCTGATATACGATCACATATTCGAGAGTGATCATGAACATACTTCTCTGGCGTACCCTAGAGTATAACTCTAGTATATACTCTAGAGTACTATACTAAGAGTATATACTCTTAGTATATACTCTCCTAGAGTATATACTAAAAGTATAACTTTGCGTACCGAAGTTTGGAAGTCAGTGACGTATATAAACCAATAGGTAACTTACAAAATTTTAACTTAATAATTAACGCATAGAAAAAAAGTAAAAATCATTCATCCAAATAAGGATTGCTGAAATAAATTAAATTCTGCACGTAAAAGTTAATTTTTAAAACAAGTTTATTGTTTGTGTTTGTGTGTTTTTAATTTTTATTTATTTTCTAGACCAGTCCCATTAGCATTAGTAACCAATAATTAGTACTAGATCATTAGAAACAAACTGGGCTCATTGTTTGCCGCTTTTGTCCTCGATTTTTTACCGTAGATAAAAGATGGACTGGGATTAAGAATATAAATGTTTTAATGCGACAGTTTCTTGTTTTCATTGGCAAAATTTCTTCTTTGTCCCTCTCAGGACAACACCTGTAATAGATTTAGTGCCATCTATTTCTTTGTCAGTTTAAGTTTCTAGATTTCAGATTCTAATCCCTTAAGAACTTAAGAGTGGGATTTTTCTAACACTGATTTTTCCTTTTAAGCTTTGCTATCAAAATCCCCTTCAGATAGTTTTCTTCCCACCGGAAATTGTATTCGGCCAAAATATAATCTTATAAACATTAAAAAAAAAGTTGATAGGCTACTTACATTTCTTATAAACATATTGACTTTTTTTCGGAAAGAAATTTCGAAATTTTTTTTCAACAAAGGAATTATATTTTTAACCAATTGACTTGTTTTTAAACCATGGAATATTTATATATTTCGATAGCTGACGTTTTAAAGCTTGCCTGTATTAAAATAATTGATATTGATCAATTTTATGGGCTTACTACTAACGAAATAATTTCCATGTTCAAAGGGTTTGCCTTCAACAAGAATGCCCCTCAGGAGGCTCACCTTCTTTAGGTGAGTACGGGTGTCACAATCCCGAGGTGCCCTAGTGATCCTTCTCTATTTTCGACCCTCTTTCTTGTCGTTCAATTCATTCTTTCTTTCTCTTCCCGTCTAGACCACAGATATTAAAACAAATGTTTGGCTCAGTATAGCCGAAATCGGCTCTTGCGCCAATAAACCCCAAAATCACTCACTCACCCTTCAACTAGAATGAAAACTGCCATGTAGATTGTTTCGGGGCACGTTAAACATGTTGAGTCTTAAACATCCCCCATTTGGGTGGAATTCCGGAGTGGAGATGCTAGTACAGGTGTCGTCCTCGTCATGACTGTGTTTCAGAATTATGGGGTCGGTCACAAAAAGCTCTTGTGCGACGTTAATATAAACGTGACTCACTCAATACGAATGTTGGCTCTGCATCTTTCTACAAGTGAGGAAACAGCTAAGATTATTTAAGGTATCCGACTACCCTAAAATTGTGAATTTTGCCAAAAATTGCCAAAAATTTTTATGGTTTTTGTTTATAGACCATCTTATTAGCTTTATAAAAGTTCCAAGTTTATCATTTTCCGTTTACTAGAACAAAAACTACAAGTGTTTTAGTAAAAACAGATGCCATTACTTTAAGCAATATGTCATACTTTAAATTATGTCATCTTGTATAAAGTATGTTTGTCAGTATGTCGCGTTTTACTCGAAATGTGTTTTTTTGAAAATACTCAAACGGGATCAGCGATTGCTCAAAAAGTTTTGAAAATAATCAACTGAGATATTTTGTGTATATTCTGCATAATAGTAGAAGTGTTTTAACTTCCAGATTTATTAATCGCTGTTTTATTACAAAATTTACAGTCCCATATGTGAATATAATCATTGTTTTTAAAGCAATTTCGTATAAGAACAGAGATAAAGTGTTTTAGTTTTTGTAAGAACTAAAATATCTCTTATCCTGAAGGTCATTTTGAAAATGAATAACATAGCAACACATCAGAATTGAAAAATTGAAAATTTGTTCATAAACCTTTGGTACAGAATGAACCGCATTTATGTTGTACATTTTTACCCTTTTTTCCCATTTTAGTAATAATAATTTTTTTTTCTCTTCTTCATTTTAGCATATTTTTCTTAAGATGTCTAAGCAAATCCAAAAACAACAAAAAAATCCCCATATATCAATTTTTTTTTATAAAAAAAAAGTTGTCGCAACCATTCGGATACCTTAATTACCTCAGAAATAATTGACACATTTTGATTCCATTTTCGAATGGTTTAAGATAAAAATGTCAGAAGGCAAGCACTTTGGACATTTAATTCTGTAAAATATTATAAATTCTTATTATTATGCTTTTAAATGTTTAATAAGTTAAGTTAATTTTTTATTTCAGTTTCAAAATGAAGTCATTTTGTAAAAAACAAAAAAGCAAAAAACAAACAAACTCAGTACCATTAACCATAAAGGATAAAATGCCGCAAATTGTGGAATCTTAACAAATCTGTGCATTTTAGAATCTTAACAAAAGGAGCCTTGAAATAACTTGCTTAGGGTAGAACGTAATACTTTCCTTTGTACGGAGACTCTGATTTAGGTAACATTGCTTCTACAAGTCTCTAATCAAACAAATCATGAGTTAAATTTTACAAAACCAGCAAAACCCTTTGCTCGATTTGCAACTGTGAATAAAGCACAACTGTGCAGGATCACCTTAATGAAAACCTCACTGTTAGACCATGCTATGTGCTGTCACAGTACCTAATCATGTGATGAAGGTTGTCAATTTGCCAAAATTTCAGAAATATGCTGGTAATAACTTAAAGTGATGTGTTCTTCTTTTATTTTCCCCAGAACTGATATGACCTCTTCTTTTACCCCATGACTGCTTGAAGTTGAGGTATCTTACATATTCATCCTAAGACATCCTGTGTACGAATAAAAACATTATTATTGCATGGATTTTCAGGGATGTTCTTAAAATTCCATGATACATTTTAATGTATATTGTTACGAACTGGGCAAATAGAGTGCTTCGACAAACAGAAAAGGCTAAAACTTATCAACAGAAAAAAATGTATTGTTTTGACATGGTAATTCCAGATCTCCCACAAACCTATTAAATCATCAAAACGTGTTGCTTTTTTAATGGAATAGGCTACCACTCCCACCAAATTGTCTGTTCCACACCCTCAGTATTAAGCCAGTTACGGTCTTCAAAAAATTATTAAACATTAATGAAATTAATTTAAATAAGGTTATGCAAAAAATGACGTGAAATTTTTTTTTATAGGCAAAGATCCAAATTTTTAAGCTTGAAATAATACTGTTGTCAGAAATTTAACGAACTTTATTGGAGCACGATATTTAACATCTTATTAATTAAAATATTGTATTTATAAATAGATTGTTTTTCACGAAAAATTTCTTTGCAACCAATACAATAACTAAAATGAACATCAATAATCGTTTTCCGCCTATTTCTGAAAACAAATGCATTTACTAATGTAAAAGTACGTTTTTGAAATAATTCATTGCTTTAATTAAGTCAATTATTTATTCTTTTACAAATATGAAGAAAAAAATTTAAGCTTCTAACACTGATATTTGAATCCTGTTTTGATAATAATTGCAAAAGTTGTGTACGTTTTTTTTCAGACGACAGTGGTACAAGCACTTTAATACTGCATATGTTAATTAGTATATATCTAATACTGTTATATATGTGTTCGATATTAAAAAACCAATAATTTATTCAAATGATCCCTTAAATTTTGGTTTCGATATTCTTTCTTATTTATTTTCTTTTACCGAGCTAAACTACCATTTATTATTATTCTTTTTAAAATTTGTGTTCATGATAAAATATTTACTTTTATTTTAGTAAAGAGAAATGAATTGTTGAACAAAAAAACTTCGGCATAGATGTTTTTAATTAATATTGTCTTTTCTTTTTATTCACTTATCTTAGATATAAAATTTTCAACTGGAAACACGTATTCAGTGCACACATAATTTTTTAAATTTCCTACATAATTTAACTAAGAAACATTCATTAAGATATAAAATTATTGGGAACATACAAAGAAAATCTTTATATAACACTGTTATCCTCACAGTGAATTTATTTTTGTTTTGTAATTATTTGAACTGAATTATTTACAACATTTATAAATATGTACACTTTTTTAAATACCAATAAATCATTTTGTCTCATCTAATATATTTTCATTTCAACATGCATATATTTAATAAAGCAAGTTATACTAAATTATCTTGAAATTAATTTGTAATATTATTGAAAAAATAATTTTAGATATTCGTAATTAATGTATGTATAATATGTATCTAATCAAATTTTGTCCAATTTAGTTAAAATTCACAACATATGAATTTAAAGAAGATATACTGTCTAAGACCAAGTCATTTGTATTGAATTCAAACAAAAACTTCTATAAGAATCATAGAAAATATAATTAAAAAATTCCCCGATCAATTCAATTATCCTAATATTTAAGCTTTTAAACTATTAAAGCAACAGTTCCATTGAAAATAAAGGAAAGTATCATTTTATTTATTGTTTAACATGCTAATAAAATATAAATTAAAAATATTTAAGGTTTTTGTGTTTCTCAATTTTTATAAGCTTTTAAAAGCATGTAATAGGGTTTTTATTTTTAAATGCAAATGTGTTGTTTAAAAAAATTGTTCAAATGATCCTCTGCTTAAATATTAAAAACCTTGTTTTTTGCTGAAATTGATAACGATGCTTTCTAATTCTACTCTACTTTAAAAAAGTCTTAAAAATTCCAAACTAATTTTTAATTAAAGTACTTTCTTCAAGCGGTTATCTGCTGTTGTTTTTTAGATAAAAATAAAAAGTTTGAGATCTGAAATAGTTTTTTTTGTATTACTTCAACGAATTTGTTTTCTGTTAAAAGTTATCACATTTAGAAATATTTTATTATGCAAATTCGATCAATCTTTAATACTTTTCGAAATGGAGAAAAAAAATCGATTTCAACATATTTAAATTAGCTGTTTCTTGATGTTTTTTTCCTTCAATAAAAATGGAAAGAAGGATAAAAATGTTTGTTCATAGCTGTCGGATATTTGCCTTTTTAAATCGATTGTATCATTTTAAATAATGAATGAAAAGGGAAAAGTACATACATAAACACACATGTACAAATACGAGTATATATACATTTATATCGCAAAATTTTGCTCATTTTTAAATGTTTTCTTGAAGGTAAAAAATTCTATTCGTAAGAATTTTTTTTAATTCTTCGCTTAAAAATTAGCTGCAATTGAGAAATATTTAAAACATTTGAGAAATTTAATGTTTTGTTAGACATAATGTGTGTAAGATCTATTTATGATTTAATACGTTTAAAACTAAACCACATTTGAAGCGCTCATTAGTTTTTGAATTTTGGTAAAATACACTTATTTTATGTACTTTTTTATTTCAAAACTTGGAGATAAAAACGCACACACATGGCTTATTAAATTAAAAATAACTCTAGCAGATTTATATCCACAGAAATGTCTTCTCAAATAAACATATATATTCCAAAATTAACGGGAGAAATATTTTATTTTAAATTGTCGCAAAATTATTTTTTTTACTTGTAAACATGTATTTTCTGAATAAGCTCACTTATTTATAAATTTCATTCAGTTTTGAACTCATGTATAGATACAAATTCTCTTCCACCTTTAACACTATATCAAAAATTTTAAAATTCAAATAATTGCTCTCAGATTTATTGCTGTTTACCGCAGATATAAATCATTATAATGTTCTGCTTTGGACATTCCCTGTAATCAGAATATAACGTTAGAGTTTGATTTCGAAGAATGGATATAAAATTCTTGTGCGTAGGCTCGATGTGTTTGCTTTCAATCTCATTAAAAATTTATCACGAATTGATCATTAATCTAATAAATAAGCGTGATAAAATTCACTTTCATACATTTGAAAAATTTTCTTATTTTTTAAACTTTTTGAAGAACGCAAAGTGATTTGGAATTTTTTCTCATTGGTATACACTTTACATGACACATTACATAAATAGGGATTGTACACTAAATGAAACATAAGTGTGGTATAAGAGTGTAAGCATTTGTTAAAAGAAGTTACACATACAAATGCTGTATAATAAGTAATGGCAACATAGGTATAAATCATTTTTTAATGAACTTACAAATACAATTGCTTTACATTTCTTCTTGCTTATAAGCTTTGCTGGTGATTACATATTGCCAAATGTCGGGAAGCTTTTGGACACCATTGGTAAGGTTTTGTTTATTGATGTTAACGACAGAACGCCTTACTGCGGGACGTAAGAATGAAATTTACTTAAATTGGCAGCCACGGAGAGATTCCTTCATCTTTGAAAACAGATTGAGGTCACGAGGATTCATGTCAGGTAAGAAGGTAGGGTATTCTAAGATTTTTCTCTAATATCGTCGCAATAGGAGAAAGGTGCTGTTGTCGACATGGTAACGAGCATTGCCGTACAGCACGATAGGGATATTGTACGGAGAATCGATGTTGAATCCCCAGGCAGCAATTATTTTGATCTTCAGACATTTCTTCCTTATGTACCGCACCATTTAATAACTGATAGGACCTCCAAGGATAATTCTCAGACATTTCATCGACGATCTATGGAAAGAAGACCACTGATGATTTCAATCTGATCTTGAGGAATAGAGGGCTGAACAGTGCAATGCAAATCCGCAGTTTCATTCCGACCCAAACGAAACACTTTAACCAATCGTGCAATGTTGAATTCCAGGCAGCAATTATTTGATCTTCAGACATTTCTTCATTATGTACCACATAATTTGATAATTAAGGCGAACCTCCAAGGATAATTCTCAAACAGTTCATCAACGATCTATGGACAGAAGACCGCTCAGGATGGCAATCTGATCTTCAGGAATAGAGGGCTGACCAGTGCAATGCAAATCTGTAGTTTCATTCCGACCCAAACCAAACACTTTAACCCATCATGCAACCGTTCTGTACAGTAATGCATTTTCGCTACAGGCTCCCAGCAATCCTCGATAGCATTCTGTTACATTTTTGACACGAGCAACCTTGATTTTAAGCCACAACTACTGATAACTTTTAGAAAGCATGTTTTCGAGCGATGAAAGCTAAACTCTTCACTTTAGCGTCACGCAACAACTACCCTCTTAACTAGATCGACTGTTTTTTGCACTAAACACATAGACATCAACACTACCTCACCGTTCCAATATTGTATTTATGCATTTCCGCTCTTCTGCGAGTTACCACTGTTTAATTTACAGTCCTCGTATCATCACCCTCATTATATTTGGCAAGGCAGACCCACGTGGGCAGGTGCCTTCCTTTGAAGTTTGTCCTCCAAGTTTTCTTATTTATAATTTTATTCCACTGAGCTGTCCATCTCAGCCTGGGTCTTCTACGTTTTTGAATCCCAGGCTTTGATTTGCAGTATCTTTTTGACAACATTATTATCTGGTATTCGAATTTTATGGGCCATCCAATACATACTATTTAGAATAGAACTAAACAGTTATTGTATAAAACGTCACAATCAAAGCTTAACTTATTTTTGTTTATAAATATTTTTATATCGGATTAACATTACGTTTGTTGAAAAATAAATTTTTGATATTGAATTATATATTAATAAACTATATATGATGTGCCCTAAAATGAAATAATTTGTTGGTTAGAGAAAAGCAGTAGTAGTATTGAAGAAATTTTTAATTCTAAAATGAAAATCTTATTATTTTTTTTAAGTTGAGGGTATCCTAAATTTTGATAGTTGATAAAAATTGTTTTAGGTATTCTCATGATAATCTGCTTAAGAAATTATTGAATCAGAAGATCAAACAAAAACGACAAAAATCATGAACGAAACGTTTTTTCTTCATATTTTCCGTAAATGTGGAAAGGCTGATAGTATAGGGTATGATGCAAAGGGAAACAATATATTGAACTGAACTTTTTTGTGGTATTTTTACTCGAATATTTCTGTTTTTATTGCTTATTTGTTTTTGCCCCTTAAAATTTTCGTTAAATCTTACATGATAAAATCGCCTTTCTCTTGAAAATGTTTTCATCTTTTTTTTCAGTTTGCAACATCAGTTTTGAATTATTGGTTAAATATATTTTTTGGGACTCGCTTAGTATTATATGAATGGAATTCTATATTTTTAAATGAGTTGCGAAATTTTCAGAAGAAAAACTATATACATATTGTAAGAACAAATTGGAATAATAGGTTTCTTTTTAGCTATATTTTTATTGTAGAGATTTGAGAAACAAAATGTTTCTAATATAGTGTTTACGTTAAATAAATATCATATGTGTCTCATTTGTTTCCACTACATCTGCCTTGAACAAAAATGAATAACTTTATTTCCTTTGGAAGCAGAAGCTTACTTTCTATACATATTTTTAAAATCAAAAGAAAATTCACCATACATCTTTATCTTTCTTTTACTCTTACAATTTCTATACTTAAAGAAACGTTGTCAGAACACCACATCTTTCGTCAAGAATGGCTTTAAAAATAAAATCCTGCCACCTTTTAAAACACGTTTTTAGAAACTTCCAAAACTGTTTTCCTTAGCATTTTATAAATATTAAGTCCGCTAAAACAAATACTTATAGTTATTTCATTTTTTTATTAGATTCTGTTAAAAGTCACAAAATATTAGTTTTTGAAAGTCTTCGATTTTAAATACGTTATCAAGGAGTTTTCACGTACTTTGTTTCATGTTAAGAAAAATATGTTTGATGTGCACTTAAAAGCAACATCAAACACATTATTTTTTTTTATATTCACACTTCTCTAAGCAAGATGCTTAGAATTTGTTGTTACGAGCTGATTAATATTCAGTGGAATACCTATTACTTACTTTTATCGTTGCAATTAATGATTTTACAAAGAGTAATAATAATCACGGTATTTTACTCTCAATACTTTAAGTATAATATAAAATTTTAAGCAGTTAATCAAACTTAAGGAAATATGTTTTCAAGAAAAATAACTTATTCTATTCCAAATAGTCAATTGAAGAACCTTAATTTAGATTGTAATATAAAAGATCGTTGTGTAAAAGTATCACAGGATGAGTACAAATGAAGGATCCGATTTTTAAAAATTATACTATCAAAACTACTGCAAATATTACAAAAGGTGATACATGAATGCAATGAGAAGTATACCAAGTTTCTTTCCCACTAATAATCAACAGCATATTCAAGATTGCCGTGATTGAAATCCAAATATGACGACACTGACATAGAAGAGTTTTTGCGTATTAGATTATGTGTGGGCCTTTTCAGTAATTTTGGTGCTACGTGTATTTAGAAATCGAAACGGAAAATAAACCAACCAGTGAAAGCATTCTGCGATGGTAACATCAGTTTAAGAAAACAGGTTGCTTTTGTAAAAAGAAAAGGTAGGTCCATGGAAGATCTACGAGAGTTACCACCTATGAACTTGGAATGCTCCAGTAAATGGTTTGGAAAATTTTACGAAAAATATTAAATTTCAAGCCGTATCATTTGCAAACAAATAACAAAGGAGGACAAGTAAGCTTTTGTGCAGTATTTACAAACAATTGATAGGACGATGCTACACAATGTATATAAAGAACTAGATTGCAAGTTGGACGTATTCCTTGTAACAAGATGGTCCCAAACCGAACATTAGTAAAAGGGAAAAAACTTGTTGTATTCCTATTTAAATTCCTATACCACTTATTGTAATGTATGCAGTATTTTCGACAATGATTGTTTAAAATCGGGTTCATCATTTGTACTCACCATTCATTATTATATACATATTCAAGGTTTTGCAAAATTCCACTGGCAGTTTTAGAGGGGTTATAATAGGCATCAAGAGAGAGAACAAGAAAATTTCCCGTAAAACATAAGATCACAGACCACATTTTGTCGGTGACAATTCGAAAAATAGATGTCGGAGAGGATAGTAAACCAGATGAAGATATTAACTAAATGAATGCGAGGATTAGTGAGAAGAAACCTAGACAATTTTATATTTTATGTTAGAACGCGTCTGGCAATACTTGTTCTTTTGGTATTTGCCGTGCTTTGACGTTTGCGGTTGCAATTCCGAACATTTCCCTTAAAAATTTCTCATCGTCGTCTTCCCGATGTTGAGCTGAGATATATTGCCTGCATTATAATTCTGATTTACGTCAAATAAATATTTTTATACTTATTATTTTTAACTAGGTAGTTCCACTAGACAACACAGAATACATTATTTTGGTAATTTTCTCCAACTAAGTGTGGTTCACGATCTCATGTTCTATGATAATTTTCCACACTCTCAATAATTTTATCTTTCTTTCGGCAAAATCCTATTTGTGTGTGTGTTGAAAATGATTTAGAAAAATAGAAATACTTTTCATATTATTAAAAAGACGATAGAGAGTTTTCTATTGTAGATTATGTAAAAATAATTCCTAAATACAGTAATTTTTTAAAATATTTTTTACAAGTAAACATAGAAATATAATAAAAGAAGGACGCATAAACCATTTGGTAAAAAATGTTTAAATTAATTCATGAGTTTAAAAAGGCATCCACTAAAGGACATTTTATATACCTTATGTTTGGATGTAATAAAAAAGAAATTGCGATTGTGTGTGTTATATTTAAAAGTGTTATCCTAGATACTCAGAGTTTTCATATTATACCATATATTGGAAGTTTTATTTACATAAGAATGAAGTTCAAGTAAATATTACAAGATTATAATGTTTAATATTGTACTTTGCAATTTATAGGTTTGCTTTTAATGAAATTATCTTTCTGGTATTTTTGGTGATAAATTTTGATATTTTAAATGTGGATTCAATTTTTTCTGTATAGGTATTGTTATAAAAAGTACTTCTAGAAGACGTTATTGCAATATAAATTTTAAACAAACTTGTTTATTGATTTGTTCATGAAATTTTATTGTGAAATTATATTTTAGATGTTTTGCATAGTAAATGTGAGACGCATATCCCACACACATAAATATATCTTCAGTATCATCTCCAAAGCACAACGTTTCACTAACAAAACTCTTAATACAGAAACAAGTTCTCTGGAAATAATTTTTTTAGTTCCAAATAAAAAAAGGATCATCGCTAAATGTGAATAGTATTTTTATTTTAAATTAAATCATTTTCTAAGAATTATCCTGTTAGTCAAAAAATTATATTGGTTAAATTAAAATTAAACGTTTATTTTGAATTTCATTCATCTACTAATAAAAAACCTAGAATAAATGCTCCTTTATATAATATGGTTATTACAACAAAATGTTAAGGCTTTCAAAAAAATAGTACAATACTTATACTTGCTAGCATAATGTCGTAAAAAAAGATCCAAGAAAACAACTCTTATTTCTTTTGCTCTACTTTCTCTTCTGTTGTAATAACACGTAAGTAATATGCATTAGGAACAAGATACACTAACCGTATACTTTCTATGGGAAATAACAGAAATTTAGTGAATGCAATATCCAAAAATGACAAATAACACATCTTATTTTCTCTAAATATCTCTTTCAGCTACTGAAGAATTCAAGAAGAAATATACGGCATAAAAATCCAAGCTTACAAATAAGAACAAATATGGTAGGACATTTTTTAGGAGAAAACATATTTCAAAATTTTTGCTTGAGTTTATTTGTATATTTAATTATTTTTTTGGGTACAAGGGGGGGGGGGGGTTGTAAAAAAATAGGTTTATAGAAAATAAAATTTGTTCAGCATAAATTCTAAACGTCCACGATATCTTACATATGTTTGTTCTGTTTGTCAGTTCAATGATCAAAATGAAGATTAAACTAAAACAACCAAAATTACTAATCTGACACAAATTATTTTCCTGGGCTCTTAATCTAGCTGCACCAGAGGTTAAGAGATAGATTCATTAATATTACTCTGGAACTGTAATCTTTGAACATCTTGAGATAGGTGTCTCGATACAAAATTTCTGATTCGTTAGGAACACGCTATGAAAACATTTAAGATGTATTTCATCCTTGGCTTGTGTAAACCTTTTCTATCCATTTAGTACTCCATAATTTGAAAGAATCTATAGACGAAATTTTCTAGATAGGGCCTGTAATAGTTATGTACTGTGTAGATCGATATACACTGCTGGCTACCGTAAAACAACACCAAGAAATACAAAAGATAGCACAACAAAATTTATTTTGTAGATAAGATGTTGACCAAGTATCAAATGATTAAATTTATAGACTTCTGTGAAGTGTGGTTCCTGCCAGAATCAGTAGCCAGAGTAGCTGCCATTGTTAGAGATAGCCGCTGCCACACGCCTCGGCATTTATTCAAAGAGACTTTGGATGTGTTCTTGGGGTACAACAGACCAAACAACTTCCACACGTTGCCAAATTTGATCTGGTGTGGCAGCTGGGGGTGTAATCTGGGTCAATCGTTGAGCAACCATGGGCCACATGTTTTTTATCGGTGAAAGATCCGAAGAGCGAGCCGTCCAGGGAAGCAATTCAATCTGGTGATTGACGAAGAACCTTTGGACAATGCATGCCACGTGTGGTCGCGCATTATCCTGTTGAAATATAACTGTGGCCAAGCCCTGAAGGCAAGGGACAACTGGCTCCAACACCTCGGGGATGTAGCGCTGGCTGTTTAAAGTACCGGCAATGCGTACTAGAGGTGTGCGAGAGTGATACCCAATACCATCCCATACCATAATACCCGGTGCAGGACCAGTGTGGTGGTGCATAACGCAGCTGTTCAGCATCCTCTCTTCACGGTGTCTCCAGACTCGAATCCGACCATCGTGGTGTTGCAGACAGATGTGTGACTCGTCAGTAAAGACAAATTCATTCCATTTTGCCACACACATCATCATTTCAACGCACCATTGGCGGTGGAGACGTCTGTGGTTCTGCGTCAAGGGTAGACCAAGCAATGGACGTCTTGCGGACAGACCACTCTGCATTAAACGGCGTCGAATGATACGCGCACACACTGAATGATGCGTTACAGACTCAATGTGCTGTGCTATGGTTCGTGATGTGACTAAGCAATCCGTCACTGCCATGCGCACAATTCGCCTGTCCTCACGTGAAGTGGTGCACTGAGGTGGATGCGATCGACCACGTCGGTTCGTCGTACCCTCCTGCATCCAACGGTCACATATTCGCATTGCAGTTATTTGGTTTCGTCCAACACGACTACCGATTTCTCTGGAAGTTAATCCACAATCTCGGTAGGCCACTATCCTTCCTCTGTTGAACTCGGATACTTGATCGAAAGCTAATCGCTGTTTTCTACGAGACATAACTGATCGTTTTTTGAAAAAACCACAAGAAAAACACAATTGGCGAACTTGAAATCGTCGAAATCTCCAAGCCTAAAATAGCGCTTTAAGGTGGCGCCACAGGCGTGCGTGATGTGTGTCTGTGCAGAAATTCTAATCATTTGCATATCTCACCTCCGCTAATGCATGTTGTAAATTTCATGTTATTTGCGTGCTTCCTTCAGGGTGTTGCATTTACGGTGGCCAGCAGTGTACATAGAAAATTTCCACGGAATATACTAAAGTCGGATATTTACAGCTTCCTCCGACTGATTTACAATTGTTTGTGTGTGTGTGTCTAATTCTTTTTAAAAATATATAGTGGGACGGAGTGTATAATTTTTTCGTTAGAGCTTATTTAAGTTACTTATGATGATTTTTCTAACCATATTTTTTCAATTTTATTGGTATTTTATTGAAATAGAGAGTAGAATTTTGTTGCTCATTAATTTTTGCAGTCCAATGTGTATATAAGTTCTTGAACAAATTTTCATTTTGCGACAGGCATTAGTATCCGTTGATGATAACCTTATGTTACTGACATTTAAAAAGGGAATACGAAATTTCATTTTTTAAATGAATTCTAAATATTATATAAATCCAAATAGGAGGTTAACACACTTTTAGTCGTGTCCTGGAAATATTGTTTATCCCGTATTGCGTTGGTATCTTAACTCTTAAATAATTATATTGACTTTAATTAGAAAATATTTATTTGTAATTGGCATTTGAAACATATATTTCATTCTGCTTTTGTTTTCAAATTTAATCTGTTGCTCATAATAATAATCTCCTTTTAACAATCCGAACAGTAAAAGTAATAAACTTTTTAAATGCATAAAGTGTGAATAAATAACGAAGCTAAACATGAAGACATTATTTTAATACAAAAATTATCGCAAAACATGAAATATATTATAATTTCATTTTGATTTTTATTGTGTAGAAAGTTTATGCATATATTATCTTTAAATATTTTAAAACTCATTAAAAAACTCTGTTTTGAGCAGAAAATTTGATTGATATTTCGAAGATAATAATTTCAATTATTTCAATTATCTTAAGCACGTAATAATTTCTTGGCTGTTAAGTTTACAGAATTTGATATATCTAAGTTGATGTCTGCGGCACTCTCATGGTCTTGAGTTTTCTTCATTTTATCCTGTCATTTTCTCTGACAAGTTATAATGAATTTTAACAGCTCAAAGCGTTAGTTTTGTTCTTCAGCTTTTATTTCTTTCCGCTTCAGCGCATTTGATTTTGATAAATGATGTCGTAAATGGTCACTAATGGACTTTTTGCTTCGTGTGAGTATGTGTCGATTTCATTAACTCTTTAGCCTTCAGTTTATTTTGTTTCTGCATGATGTGAAGTCGTTAATGGTTTTTCACTTTTATTTATATTGACTTGCTACACAGGGCATACTTTGTACATTTATTACTAATTATTATATGTATAAATTTTAAAAAAACTTGCTCAGAAATGAAAATTTGATTTGATTACATATTAATCTTAATAATACCGATAGATAAGGGGCATATAAATGAAGAGATTATATGCTCTTTCAAAAAATCTATTATGATAGAAATATTTTTTAGGTTATGAGGACCTAATAATTGTCTTTTTTATAGTACTTTAAACGTAGTATTTATTAACACAGACATTTTACCCTTATTAATATCATTGAATTTAAATCTAACGTAAATATATCTTTTATGATAATTTTTGTTTTTAATCTGTTCTGTTATTTTTTCAATATTATTTCATTTAAAATTCCACTAAGAGTTCTGTAGGTATTTTATATGAAAAAAATACTAGAAAGAGGTATGTTTAAAAAACGTTAGCTGAAAAATTTATTTCATTTGTTTTGCAATTCTATTTCACATAACTGGACAGCATTGCTTTAAAATTCTTATTTTCGATAGGATTTTTGTAAGAAATTAATTTATTCTTCAGAGTATAGTCCAGAATTATATTTATAGAGGATTTTCATCATAATCACAATATTCTCTTAAGAAAAAATATTTTTCAACAATTTGGATTATATTTTTTCTATCCCTCAGTATATTTCGCATATTATTTGTTTACGAAATAAGTTGAGTTACTATTAATTAACATATTCAAATTAAATCGATGCCTTGGTTGTCCAATTTTTCCAGCCAGAGTTTTTGAATCTTACATTTGTAAGCAAATATATTGTTCTTTATTTTTTTTTGTTGCAACGTTTCATTTTTTTTAATTCCTAAAATGTAAACGTACAAAATATGTAACTTTTAAGCCATAATTAATGCAGTTATACCCAAAGAGTTCCATTAAAATTTCTATCCATTCTTTTAACATGCTTTATTTTCATTCAGTTTTGAGTTAATTCAAGTAACTATTTTTTATAGTGTTTCGAAAAGTCTAATAAAAGCCGAAAAAATGTTATAATTATTTTTTACACTTAATAAATTTACATTTCACCAAGATTTTAAATGTAGCATGCATATGAAGTAGTAATTTATTTTATTTGAAATAATCTCTCTCTTTCTGTCAGTATATAGGAGCGTGCGTGCCCGCGTAAATATTTATTATTTTCTGCAATTATATATTTTATTTAATTTTTGTGTCTTTGAATCTATAAGTGTACTTATTTTCAAGAAACTAATGAGTTATTTTTGCAACTAAGCTCAAGTAAAGTTTAATTTAATTATATTTAAATTGTATTTAATTTAAATATACGCTATATTTAAACAAGAGTAAACTTTTTTACTTAATGTAAACTGACTTTAAGTAGAACATTAAACAAGTTTCGAAATAAATAAGTACCATGTTGTAAAATAACAATTAAAATGTCTCTAAACAAATTTTTGTATGGTTTCTTAGGGTATCCGACAACCCTAAAATTGTGAATTTTACAAAAATTTGACAGTTTTTTTCATGATATTATTTTATAGGCAATCTTATTACACTCATGTTTAAAATATAAGGATAATGAAGTTCAGGCAAAGAAAGAGACAGAAGCAAAACAAATTTCACTTATTTGTAAAGTCTATTTATTAAACAAAAGGTAAAGAGCAAAAAAGATGCTATATGTTTGACATAATTAATAAAATTTGCTATTTTTACTCCCTGGAGCAATTTTAAAAAAGAACCTATTTACAAAAACAGTATAACATGGTTAGTATGATGGTTAATACGGAGTATGTCTCCCGGACTATGCAATACAGGCCTTACAACGCCTACGCATGCTGAGTATCAAATTATCAATCTGATCTTGGGGAATATTACACCACTCATCAAGCAATGCCCTCCGAAGTTCCGGTAGACAAGTGGGAGGGGGTTGACGGGCTGCATTTCGTCGGTCAAGCATATCCCACACATGCTCTATTGAATTCAAGTCGGGTGAGTATGCTGGCCAATCCATACGGGTAATATCCTCCGATTGAAGACATGCGTCTACAATGTTTGCACGGTGAGGACGGGCGTTGTCATCCATAAACAGAAATTCAGCACCCATGGCGCCCCGAAACAAACGTACATGTTGTTCCAGAATGACATCCCGATAGATGTGGCCTGTCATCGTTACTCTCTGAACATTCATATCAGTTCTGGAACTAAGAATAATTCCTACCCAAACGTAAACTGCACCACCGTAACGGTGTCGTTCAATGGTGTTCTCTTGGTGGTAACGGGTGGGTACCTGGCGCTCTCCATATGAAAGTCCGGCGAGAATCAGACTGCAAACTAAACCTGGACTCATCGGAAAACATCACACAAGATCACTGTTGCGGTGTCCACAATGCATGCTCTCTACTCCAGGTTAATCGCAGGCGACAGTGAGTTGCGTTAAGGGGAACACATCTGACAGGCCTACGAGCATATAGACCAATGTGCCCTAAGCGTCTGTACACGGTCTGCCTTGAAACTGTCGTACCTGTAGCTGAAGAGAGCTGGCGAGACAGGTCTGATGCTGTGCTCCGTCTGTTTCTTTTGGCAGTAACTGCCAAATACCGGTCCTCATTCGGCGTTGTAACTCGGAGGCGACATGTGCGTAACATCTACTCACATTACCATCATCTTGGAATCGTTGCCAAAGCCTGGAGATGACACTCTGGGCGATTCCAAGTTCCTCGGATACTTCCAGCTGGGTACGTCCACATTCCAGTCGTCCGATAATTCTACCACTTAAAAAATCATCCAAATGCTTCCTTTGTGCCATAACTATGCGGTTATTGCACTGAAAGGCTTTTAAAGCGCTTGTGAACAATTTTACTTCTTTGCCAACATTTCTTATACACCCCTCTTTTACACTTTCGTCATTGTGACGTACTATCCGCGCCATCTGTTGGTTTCCTGTAATTTGCATATTCTTCTTCAAGATGTGTGTGATAATTCTACAGGTGAAATTTTTATTTTAGAGTTCAATTTCTGTGTGATTCTGAATTATCCTTAATTTATGGACATGAGTGTAGCTTTATAAAAATACCAAGTATATTAATTTCCATTCCGTAGAGCAAAAACTTCAATTTTTTTTTGTAAAAGTAGATGCATAACTTTAAGTAAGATGTCATACTTTAAAATGCGTTTCACTCAAAATGAATTTTTTTGAAATTCTCAAATGGGGGCAGCAATTGCTCAAAAAGTTTTGAAAATAATGAACTTAAATTTTTGTGTGTATGTTCTTTATAATAGTAAAAGTGTTTTATCATTTAGATTTATCATCCCTGTTGTATTATAAAGTTTACAATCCCTTATGAGAATAGAATCACTGTTTTTTTTAAGCAGCTTCATATAATATCTAAGATGAAGTGCTCTAGTTTTTGTAAAAATTAAAATATCTCTTATCCTAGAGGTCATTTAAAAACGAATAACATAACAACTTATCAAAATTGAAAAATTAAAAATTTGTTCATAAACTTTTGGTACAGAATGGACCGCGTTTATGTTATTTTTTTCTTCATTTTTACTAAATTTTTCCCATTTAAGTAATAATAATTTGTTTCTCTCTTCTTAAGTTAAGCATATTTTTTCCTTAAAATGTAGTAAACAAATCTAAAAACAACAAAAAAAAATCCCCATATCTGCATTATTTAAAAAAAAAGTTGCCACGAGTACACTCATGTCCATAAATTAAGGATAATTCAGAATCACACAGAAATTGAACTCTAAAATAAAAATTTCACCTGTAGAATTATCACACACATCTTGAAGAAGAATATGCAAATTACAGGAAACCAACAGATGGCGCGGATAGTACGTCACAATGACGAAAGTGTAAAAGAGGGGTGTATAAGAAATGTTGGCAAAGAAGTAAAATTGTTCACAAGCGCTTTAAAAGCCTTTCAGTGCATTAACCGCATAGTTATGGCACAAAGGAAGCATTTGGATGATTTTTTAAGTGGTAGAATTATCGGACGACTGGAATGTGGACGTACCCAGCTGGAAGTATCCGAGGAACTTGGAATCGCCCAGAGTGTCATCTCCAGGCTTTGGCAACGATTCCAAGATGATGGTAATGTGAGTAGATGTTACGGCACATGTCGCCTCCGAGTTACAACGCCGAATGAGGACCGGTATTTGGCAGTTACTGCCAAAAGAAACAGACGGAGCACAGCATCAGACCTGTCTCGCCAGCTCTCTTCAGCTACCGGTACGACAGTTTCAAGGCAGACCGTGTACAGACGCTTAGGGCACATTGGTCTATATGCTCGTAGGCCTGTCAGATGTGTTCCCTTAACGCAACTCACTGTCGCCTGCGATTAACCTGGAGTAGAGAGCATGCATTGTGGACACCGCAACAGTGATCTTGTGTGATGTTTTCCGATGAGTCCAGGTTTAGTTTGCAGTCTGATTCTCGCCGGACTTTCATATGGAGAGCGCCAGGTACCCACCCGTTACCACCAAGAGAACACCATTGAACGACACCGTTACGGTGGTGCAGGTGTCGTTTGGGGAGGAATTATTCTTGTTCCAGAACTGAACTGCATGTTCAGAGTGTAACGATGACAGGCCACATCTATCGGGATGTCATTCTGGAACAACATGTACGTTTGTTTCGGGGCGCCATGGGTGCTGAATTTCTGTTTATGGATGACAACGCCGTCCTCACCGTGCAAACATTGTAGACGAATGCCTTCAATCGGAGGATATTACCCGTATGGATTGGCCAGCATACTCACCCGACTTGAATCCAATAGAGCATGTGTGGGATATACTTGACCGACGAAATGCAGCCCGTCAACCCCCTCCCACTTGTCTACCGGAACTTTGGAGGGCATTGCTTGGTGAGTGGTGTAATATTCCCCAAGATCAGATTGATAATTTGATACTCAGCATGCGTAGGCGTTGTAAGGCCTGTATTGCATCGTCCGGGAGACGTACTCCGTATTAACCATCATACTAACCATGTTATACTGTTTTTGTAAATAGGTTCTTTTTTAAAATTTGCTCCAGGGAGTAAAAATCGCAATTTTTGTTAATTATGTCAAACATATAGCATCTTTTTTGCTCTTTACATTTTGTTTAATAAATAGACTTTACAAATGAGTCAAATTTGTTTTGCTTCTGTCTCTTTCTTTGCCTGAACTTCATTATTCTTAATATATGGACATGAGTGTAGTTGGATACCTTAAGCCATACAGTTAAAACATTTAATTGCTCTACAACGTGCCTCTAAAATTCTCACTATAAATGAAGTGATGAAATATCAGCATGGTAAAAGAGGCTGTTTTGAAATATTTAAGCAATTTCAGTGTCATAATCTAGAGTCAATGATAA